>VXBB01015275.1:123935-134449 GCA_013399915.1 Illadopsis cleaveri
AAAAAAAAAAAAAAAGAAGAAGAGAGAAAAAGAAAAAGAGTAAGATATTTCTCGGGGCTCTGATGATAGCGTATTGAATTTACTTGAAGGACTCCCATTGAATGCAGTGCAGTTTGGGTCAGTCCCCCTCATGCACCATGGAGGTTCTGCTGTCATTGGAACTCAGTATTATTTCAGTAAATCTATTAATGACTCAGTATAATCTAAATTAATCTATATATGTTTGGTTGCATTATTATTTATACATATTAATATTAATATATTATTATAATATTACATTAGAAATAAACTCTAGTCTTTAATTCAAGACTATACAGTCCAGGTACAATAAAAAAATTTGTGATATGTCTTCAGTAACATATTTGGTGCTCTGCAACCATTCTATAGAGTACATTTAACTGTATTGTCTGTATTATTCTTAACATGCATTCACAGTAGACAGCAAAGCAGCAGTTATCGGGTATGCTGTGAATGCATATTAACAGCAGTACCTATTTGCATATCATGGATCCATAATACGAAATGCATAGTAAAATCCTTATGAAAAGTTATTATGCATGCACAGTAGAGGCTTTTTAAACCTTGATATCTCAGCTATTTTGTTTCTCCACAATTTATTTGAAAATATTAAAAAGGTCAAATGATGCATTAGGAATGTGTGAAACTGTAATATTACTCCTATAGAGGGAATCATTCAACACAAACTTAATTCATTTTTGGTTTTAGTAGCAGTATAATAGTCGTTCAAAAATGCATTTGAGTTGTTTAAAAAAAATAGCCATCTACCTCAATAATAAAAAAGGATGGAGAAAATATTTTCATGTATTTTGGGCACTGTGTGATATAATTGAAAATTTTCTTGGTCCTTCCCTAAACACAGAACTATTACAATGTCAACTTTTCCTTCAGTATCTCATGGTATTTTTTGTATGTATTGAAACAGTGTTGGCTACTCTAGGACTTTTTATTTTTAGATTATCATGCATTTTTTAACACTTTGAAAATGCAAAATCCTTTAAAAGGTTGACAACCTCTAGAACCTTAAACAATATAAATCTTAATACATAAATTCTTATTGAGGATAAATGGGATTCTCCCCTCTCCTTTGTTACACAGATTGTAATATTTGCAGTAAGAATGAAGCAAATGCTATGAAGAGTACAGCACTTGGTCTTTTTGAACAGTTTCCCCTTAAGTTTTAACATCTTTGTAACCTCAGATAAATTTTCCTTAAAAAACAAAAACTAAAAAATAAAGCCTGCATTTTGTAAAGAATGAGTGACCTGAATATCTTACTTCTTTAAATTAAACCAAAAACCAAAAACACCTTCAAGGTTTCGGGTTAGTTTTTTTTAATGACAGGCTGTAAAATCATTGAACACATACATATAGATGTATAACACATGATCTTCCCACACACATGTTGTTCTGTACTGCAGTCTTATTTTTTGTTCCCGTCTCTATTCAAAAAAATGCCCCAACATATTTAAATGAAACTTTGTGAAAGAAAAAATAATTGGATGAGGGCTGTGAACATTAATGCCAAGGTTTGGACCAATGTGAATTAAAGCAGATGAATTACAAGCCCTTCAAAACCAGGATTTATAATGGAAATGCTGACACGGACCTGTAACAATAGCAGCTCTGCCAGGGATTATTTTAATACTAAAAGCATACTCAGTCACTCGTTATTTTAATATAGAAATTATTTAGTTACAAAAAAGCAGTAATACACAATAATAATGACACTGAATTTAAAAAAAAAGTTTCTAAGGTGACATATCATTCCCCCTGTAACTCTCTTGATATCGCTTATACATGACATGCCACTCCCTAAATTTAAAAAAAAACAAACACAAACCCCTAACACATGAAGGTGGAGTTTGTCAGAGGCTCCATGGCAGGGCTAAGCTAAGAGTCTTTGTCAGCTTCATTTAACAGTCTTTTGCCAGCAGAACGAGACAAAAGGGTTAAAGGAGGAAGAGCAGGGAGCACAGGAGAGGCAGCTGATAGAAGAAAAAAGGGCATGAAGAAAGGAGAAGCTAGGTATGAAAACAGAAGAGCAGGGGGAGATTTTTAGGAGGTTTCCAAAGGGAATAACTCAGTTTTTAAAGAGATATTGGGGAAACATTCACAAAAAGGCCAGGCAGACTGAGAAAATGTGGCAGGGGCCAAACCCTTTGCGAATCCTGAGCAGGTGCACCCCAGTCTCATTGCAACATGCCAGAGCAGGTCAGGGACCAGCGAGTCTTGCCACATGCTTCAGAAAAAAAAGCATGATTTGTTAAACCTTCATGCTGTATGTCCAGTTTTCAATAAATGCCTCTTTTATTTTGCCATGTCAAAAAATACCACGGGATGTGAAGGAGGGATTTCTTACAGATGGCATGAGGTTTGCTCCTATTATTCTGTGCTCTGGGGCAACAAGCTGCACTCAAAAAACCCCCACACTCCAAAAATCACACCCAGCAGCATTACACAAAACCTACTTTTTGTAACCAGGCTATGTGTTATAGCACCAGCATTACTTCCCCATTGCTGCCTTCCTTTCCTTGCCTTTTCTTCTTTGTCCCTGGGTACCAGGTGCACTGGAGGGACTCAGATCAATACAGGACAGCATTTCTCATATAAACAATGCCATATTAACAACCAGAGGGCAGCTGTACCTGTAGGCAGGGATAGCACCAAATTCTGGCATGTCTATCCATGCAGCTAGACTGTTAAAAAGAAGCAACTACAGTGGAAATGCACCTACTGTATGTGAAATGCTGGTGCACAAATTTTTTCTTTTCTTTTTTTTCCTATCGGTCTAACCTTCTGTGTTGATACATGAATGCTGGTACCCACTTAGAGGGATGCCAGATGATCAGTGCAGAATGAAGGTCCCAGGAGAAAGGCTCACGTGGTCTTCTCTGCCCCGTGACGTCACTAGCAGATGGCATGGGTACCAGCTCTGGCAGTTGGCATCAATGTCACTTTTTAGAGATCAATGAGATAGTGCAGATATACACAGATTTAGACTCCAGCAGACGATGCGACATTCAGACTGAAAAGATTTGGAAGGCAAAAAATGAAAACTGATTTTTGAATGAAATAAAAAGCTAAGGTAATACAAATAAAGATATATTTCAATTGGTGTTGGGTGTGCATGCAAGTGTTTAAAGATACAGTATCATTGTCTTGTATTTTGTGTATGCTATTTGCTGTCTAATAACTCCTAACATTTTATTCTTCTGATGCAATTACGAACTTTCATTGCTTTTATGTAATACTGCAAGTGTGTAGACAATACTGATAGAGTTAGCCTTTGACTGGGGTTTTTGTTTAATTTTATTCTGTTAAAAGTCCCTGCATTTACTTTGCTTGTCTCTTTGAAGTCCATGGGATACAAGCTTTTGCTGCTCCCAAACTGCAAACAAAAGCAAAGAAATTGGGAAAAGGAAATTATTTTTCCTTTCCAGGCTGGATTCTGAGCACACGTGCAGGATTACAGTCAGAATCTACAGACCGCTCCTGTCAGCTAAGAGCTGGAGGAAGACATCTGAGCCTCGCAGAACATAAACACTGCTATAGCGTGCAGGGAATTTTTCACCTCCCCCCCCTCCCCATTGATGGGAAAGAAAAAAAAAAAGGAGAAAAGAACAAGAAAAAAAGCAAATAGGTTTATTCTAACTAAACAGATAATATCAAATAGAATTTTTGCTAGAAAAAGGCAAAAAAAAGGTAGGGGAATTTTATTTCCTAACTCTGATCTGAATACGTTTAGGGTTAAATAATTCTGATTTTTGTCTTAATATGAAATAAGTATTATGTTATTTTAATACAAATAACTAGGAAAAATGATTTGTTTGAATTATAATTCTAGCTGAGTGATTTGGGGAGTATGTTCCATTTTTTTTTTCCTTCTCAGCCACTGTAACTTACTAAAGTTTAATATCTTGATGCGCAGAGGAAGAAATGTGGAGGGGAAAACCACACAATTTTGAAGTATAAGTCAAAAAGTGATTTTAAAATATCAGGTAATAGAGATATGACACTTTTCCAATTTTAAAACTGCATTTCCTCTCCTCATTTTTCCACCCAGGGGAATTTGAATTAATGAAATTTCTATATTGCTTTGTCATGTTTTGGATTTCTTTGAATTCCATGATGGTGAGAGTTTGAAGGGTTTGTTTAAAAATAAAAGAAATGAGCAGTACATTTAAAATATCGATTTACTCCATATTTATCTGTGAGAAATGTGGCTTTTCAGTTGCAGGGTCAAATGTTTCAAGTGATTTTAGAATTCTCAACAGCTATTATTTTTTAAAAATGGGCATTTGTGACTGCCATTTTATTCCAAAAATATAGATTGAGCATTTAAACACACACACACACTCTCTCTCTCTCTTATACAGAGAGCTTACACACAGACACAAATAAGGTGCATGAGGCTGTCTGTGTGTGTCGGGAAACTTTAAAAATGGAAATATTTAAACATTGTGCTGGCATTCTTTCAGGTAACTTAAGATTATAGAACCATGTTAACACTACCATTTGATGAGTCTGTTGTAATGCCAGAATCCCAGATGTGTAGAAAGTTTTCCAGAGAAAGAGATGACCAAAAGCAAATGAAGAACCCAGAAAGCTTTTCAAAGCAGATCATCCTCCGAGGAAAGAATATTAAAAGATCTCCTGGAGAAGACACAGAAAAAGAAGAGGAGGAGGAAGAGAGAGAAGAGGAGGATGAGAATGGCTTGCCAAGGCGAAGGGGCCTTAGGAAAAAAAAGACAAGCAAGATAAGAATGGAAAGGATTAAATTCAGGCGTCAAGAAGCCAATGCTAGAGAGAGGAACCGTATGCACGGCCTTAACGACGCTCTGGACAATTTAAGGAAAGTGGTCCCTTGTTATTCTAAAACACAAAAACTGTCCAAAATAGAAACTTTAAGACTAGCCAAGAACTATATTTGGGCTCTTTCTGAAATACTGCGAATTGGCAAGAGACCTGACCTGCTCACCTTTGTCCAAAACTTGTGCAAGGGTCTGTCCCAGCCAACTACAAACTTGGTGGCGGGATGCCTGCAACTGAATGCCAGAAGTTTCCTAATGGGCCAGGCAGGTGAAGGTGCCCATCACACCCGCGCACCCTACTCCACCTTCTATCCTCCCTACCACAGCCCGGAGCTTGGCACCCCCGCAGGGCATGGGACTCTTGACAACTCTAAGTCCATGAAACCATACAATTACTGCAGCGCTTACGAGTCCTTCTATGAAAGCACTTCCCCTGAGTGTGCCAGCCCACAGTTTGAAGGTCCCTTAAGTCCTCCCCCAATTAACTATAATGGGATATTTTCCCTGAAGCAAGAGGAAAGCTTGGACTATGGTAAAAATTACAATTATGGCATGCATTACTGTGCAGTGCCACCCAGGGGTCCCCTTGGGCAGAGCTCGATGTTCAGGTTGCCTACAGAGAGCCACTTCCCTTATGACTTACATCTGCGCAACCAGTCTCTCACCATACAAGATGAATTGAATGCAGTTTTTCATAATTAATGAGGAAAATTAAAATAAACAGTGGTCATTCACCTCCCCATCTAATTAAGAGCAAGCAGATGCTTGGGCACTGCATAATTGGGCACTGCACAATTCTATTTAAAATGTTTACTAGTTCCTAAAGTGTGTTTCAACTATTGTGAGCATTTTCTATGTATTAACAAACCCTTTTTATTATAAGTATTTTTTTTGTCTGTAATCACTGTGAGAATATGTTTCCTCCCAGAGGTTTTCTCCCTCCTTTTTGACTTTTTATTTCCCTATTTGTTTGATTTGTTGACCAGTGTGTCTGAACAATATTACTGAAAAAAAGCATACACACTGTGTAAAATCAATGTCTATTTTGATTGTATAGTAATTATACAAATGCATGTTACTGAAATCAGATAAATAAAAATTATGTATTTATAATTGGTAGAAAATATATATTATGTGTTCAAGGAGAACTGGATTAAAAGTATTAAGAACTTTAAAGTAATTATCCAGAACTGAGATGCTTGCAATATGCAGAGGTGAGAGGGCAGCAATATTGAAAGCTATGCAAAAACTAAAAGGCAAACAAACAAAAATACAAAATCATTTTTGGGTTGTTGGTTTTTGGTAAACTAAAGAAAAGCAGTGATTGTCATTGACATTATTCAGCCTGACTTTAGAGTGTTGCTGACAGGGGCCACATGATCATATTTAGCAGATGTTGTCAAAAATTTGCTTCAGTTATTTTGACCATATATAATCAGCACTTTTTATTTGTATTATTATGACTTCAGATGTAAAGGTTTGTTATAAAAATGTATAACTGTGGTTTCTCACTACGTACTTAAAATGCAATTAAAGATAGATGTTTCCACTTTTAAAATACATCTATTAGCTGTGATACTGTATTGTGTCTGGTACTTATTATTTTAAAGTATACAGCAGATTTTGGTCTTGCCTACACACACCTTTGTTCCCAGGGCACTCACAATGCTCAAGTCTGGAGTTGGAAGTCAAGAATTATCAGGGTGAACCTCATGCTATTTTCAGAAGGATGTATTAGTGATGCAGTAGATTCAAAATACCATGTAAATGGCTGTGTGCTAAATGAAACACAGGTTATGGGAAGGAAGCAACATTATATCTCAATGAAATACCAGGTTTCATATGGCGAAGGGCCCTGAGCTAACACACAGGACACTAGCTGCTCCTGCAGCTCTGGCTTGTAGGCTGGAGCATGAGAATGATAAGAACTTCAGAGAAAAAAATTCCTGGACATTGCTAAATTTAGTGTTGACTGAAAAAACAGCACCAGTAAACTACAGATGTGTATGCAACCCATACTAGTTCGGCAGCTACAGAGGTCTGTAGAGTACTGCACACCTTAAAAGAGTTGAGCTTAACTGAGCCTCAGTTGTTTTCTAACCAGCTGTAGCTATTTATCTATAAGCTTATGAATGACAAAATGAACGAACCATTTATCTAAAAGTCAATAGTCTTTAAACCTCTGAATGAGCAAGACCTCTTTATTATGATGGATAAACAGCAGCTGTCTGACATGCAAAAGTACTCTGCTCTGAATGAGGAGGGAATACTTTTTTAAAAGCTGTATAAAAAATGCAAATTTCACATGCAAGTTGGAACCTCCTGGCTGAATAACAGTTTGGGTTGTCAATGACACATCAATCTCAGAGCCTCACTTGGGTACACAGCTGGACAAAGAGAGGATGGGCCAATTTCTCCTGATAATTTGCCTAATGTCACAACCAAGACTTGTTTCAAACATTCTGCCCCGCCAAGCATTGCAGCTCCCTCAGGACAACCACAACCTGAAGTTCATCTCTAAATAAGACCAGGCTGCCCCCAAAGGAAAGGGGTAACACATCCCAAATTTTGTATCAGGGTCTAAATGCTTTCAGGTTTGCAGAAGTAGAGGGAAAAGCATGGGATTTTGTTTAACCAATATCCTCTCTAGGCACAAATAAGACACCAAAATGGAGTCTTTTGGAGCAGAGTCTTGGGCCAAATTTCAGAGATTTGTCTCAGGATCATCCCGTTTCCTCAGGGTCTGGCAGAGAAGGCACAGGCACGTGGAAGGAATGGAAGGTGATGGTGATGACTGTCAACTCAAAAGCACCCCCAGGTGTTGTGCACTGAATATAGGAGGGACTTGGGAAAAAAGAAGACTCTAAAATAGATTGCATTTGCTGTTCCTCAGAATTAGCTGATACTTGGCAAGTCATGGAAAGGTGATGGGAGAGAGAAGGGGGGAAGAAGCCAGTTGATGAGGTGAAAGCACACAATCTTGGACACAGATTCACGCACACTGAGAAATAATAATATATAACAAGGAGCTGTAGGCAAGAGGGCCCAAAAACAGAGAATCATTTTGGGCAGGGGGGAGGGGGGAATGGACGGACAAATACCTCCACTGAGCATTGGCAGCAAACTTACCTAACCAATTTTACTAAGAGAAGCCTCTTCTAGGAGGCTGAACGTTCACCAGGTACTTCAGTACCTGCCTTGCTGCACAGGGAGAGGGTCTTTACAGCTGCCTCCTCACACCACTCTCAACTTATGCAAAGTCCTGCACTGAGGGAAAGAAATACGTACCACAATACATCCAGCAGGAACCCAAGGGGTGTTCAGTCTTCAGGCTCTGTGATCTGGGGGTCTCCAACTCTGTGGCCCTATATTAACTAAATAACTCATGGGCCAGTTCCTGTTCCCCCTTCTGGCAGCAGAGACAAAGGAAAAGGGGAAAAACATCCCTGCCAGTTCGGATCTTTCTTGCTCACTCCACAACAGATGGGGAGGCAGTTCGCAGCCAGATTCCCCCTCTGGTAGCTCAAGGCAAGAACCACGCTCGCTCAGGGCATTGCAAGCTGGAAAGTCACTCCACAATAAATAATGGAACAAGTAACAGGAAAATATTGAGATGGCATAAAAACCCTTTAACATTCTCTTTCTAGGAGAGTATTGATTATTTAGAGATATGGAGGTAGGAAACTCCCTTGAGAGCAGGCTTTCTTGCATACCTTCTTTAATGCACACGACAAACATTTCTGTGCTCCTTCGCTGGCCAGTCACAGAATGAAAAGGTGCTCCGAGCTCTGACATGATTTATTCCTTTGAAAAGCCTTTGAAGATGCCCTATTTCAAGGAAAAAATCTGAGTACTAATACAGGTCTGGTCCTTTAAAATCACAGGAATAAAAGCGAATGGATTTTTTACTAATTATCTGCACTTTTTGAGGTTTGTCTGCTTTCAATCCCTTTCACAGAGCAAAAAAACCCTGCTCAGTTCTGTGTGTCTTATTCTCCTCTTCACTGCCTTCAATTTCTTGAGGATAGAATTATGTAAAAGAGTTAATTATGCTTCAGAAAAATTAGGTGAGAAATTTCTATTGTTCCGTGTCCTTCAGCACAAAAATATTGACATTTTCTGTCCCTTTTAGAGATGGGAACCCCAAAGGTGGCAGAAGGGCTATTTCATTTGTGGCTTTGTTACACAGTGGAACTCTTTGCCATTTATTATTTCCCAGAGTAACATTTTAGTGTGATTTTTGTTAAAGCACTGTGGCTTTTTATGGTATTGGAAACACTAATTATTTAAGAATGGCTGTACTGGTTCAGATTAATCATCCATCTGACCTAATACCCATTTTTAATATGAGAGCATAAAAAAGTTGTCCAAATGTGTCAAAGAGGGCAGGGAAAATAATTGTTTTTTACTAATAAAAGTACTGGAAAATAAACTAAACATAATGTTCCAGTCTTCATGAAGACAGAGATGTTCCTGAATTGGAAAAAAGGCCAGGAGGCATAACAGTAGGTACTCTTTCCTCTGCAACACTGGACTCATTTAATAAATCACTGAGTAGGATACACTGGGTAGTACTAGGTGGTACCACTTAACCTCATGCCAAGAAAAACCTCCTCCAGAGTACAATTCAGAACCAGTCGCCCAAGCCCCAGTCCTACGAATCCCAGTGAGACCACAAAGGGAGAGGGAGGGGCAGCCACTGCTTTGCTGGACCTCAGTGGATATCTCAAACCTTTTCTGAATTACAGTGGAGATATCCTTGTTTTAGGACACATCCTGACTATGGTCCCTTTGAGACTGTCTGCATTTTTTCATTCCACAGCTATTTCTACAAAGATTTTTAAAATCTATGGAGATTGCACAAGCACAAACATTTTTTTTCTATACTAGCAATTCCCACTCTCATTTTTTATCCCTACTTTATTCTTCTTTCTCTGCCTTGCCTTTTGGGCACTCAAATGGCAGCAATTAAGTGAAATGCCATCAATAAAGATGAATGAAATCCCAGTGTAATAGATGGCAGAATCTTTCCTTGCAAAAGCAAAACTAAGAAGTCTTTGCATGGTTTTGTTTAACAGATTGTGAATCTAGCTTAACTGTGATTATATTTTTTGGTCACAAGGTCAAAGCAGGTTTAATCCTAGTATCAAAATCCTTCAGTCTTTGATGTATTAGTAGCAAATACAGTGTTGCTTTAGGCTGAATTGTCAGGAAAGCAGCTGCTTTTACAAAATTTCAGCAATTTTCGAATTAAGAAGAAACAAACAAAAAAAACAACCCTCAGTAATCTGACTGTGGGTCTGACCCAGAGCTGAACCTGGCAGCAGGTTTTGATTTTGCTCTGGAGAGGCACAGTTCAGTGTGGTGAACAGCTGGCACTGTGCCACTTCAGAATCTCGAGGGCAGGCCTGTCATATCTCACTGATACAAATCTAACTACAGTACACAGGGCTGCCATGCAGAATCACACTCCCAAGCCTTCTCCACCACACAATTAGACCAGGGCAAGTAATCTCACAAAATTCTTCTATGTTATGCTAAAAGGATAACATATTTTCCTGCAGAGCTTTCTCCCTCATCTCAGAGGATGTGCAAGAATGAGGTAGGAAAAGGGAAAGGCAAATTTGCAGGCAAAAGAGCTCTGGGGAGAAAAATGTTCAATTTCTTCTTTTTTTTTTTTTT
>VXBB01015275.1:135998-167751 GCA_013399915.1 Illadopsis cleaveri
CAGTGTGCCCAGGTGGCCAAGAGGGCCAATGGCATCCTGGCCTGTATCAGGAATGGTGTGGCCAGCAGGAGCAGGGAGGTCATTCTTCCCCTGTACTCAGCACTGGTGAGGCCACACCTTGAGTATTGTGTCCAGTTCTGGGCCCCTCAGTTTAGGAAGGACGTTGAGATGCTTGAACGTGTCCAGAGGAGGGCAACAAAGCTGGTGAAGGGCATGGAAAACAAGCCATATGAAGAACGTCTGAGGGAGCTGGGGTTGTTTAGCCTGGGGAAAAGAAGACTCAGAGGTGACCTTATCACTCTCTATAACTTCCTGAAGGGTAGTTGTAGACAGCTGAGAGTTGGTCTCTTTCTCCAGGCAGCAACTGACAGAACGAGAGGACACAGTCTTAAGCTGCATCAGGGGAAATATAGGTTGGATATTAGGAAGAAGTTTTTCATGGAAAGAGTGATTAAATACTGGAATAATCTGCCCAGAGAGGTAGTAGAGTCACCATCCCTGCATGTGTTTAAAAGGAGACTAGATGTGGCACTCGATGCCATGATCTAGTTGCAGTGTTAGGGCTGGGTTGGACTCGATGATCTTGAAGGTCTCTTCCAACCTACACATTCTGTGATTCTGTGATTCTGTGATAATGCTTAGATGCAACTGAAATTATATTTCTGTTGGGCAGACTGCTTGCAAACAAAGAGATTCTGACAGGATCCTCCTCAGATCCAGGGAGAGGTCCACATGAATGGTAGTCAGTATTTGCCCCACACAAGGAGAAGCGCCTGTAGGAAAAAAAGCATTGTCTAGACATGGAGAGCACCAGAAGCAGAACTCTTGCTAGTTTCAATAATTAAGCAATTGAGATTACATTCCCAAATTCTAAAGGAGAGTTCATGTCAGCCATGATGAAAAGTCCTTTCCTTCTGGATTTACAAGGAGAGCTGTTCTTGGTCTTAGCATCTTTGTCTTGGTAACAGGCATTACTCTAGAAAAGTAAATATTTTCCCCATAACAGAGATAATAACCATTTTAGTTCACACCCATCAGTTTACATACAGAGGAATGCCTACACCCATTGGGGCAGATTTTGTAGGTTTCCACCAGAAAGCAGGGAAAGGAATTTGAATGCATGTAGTTGTAATTATTTTGATGCCGAATTTCCAGAAAATTTATTAATTTAGTAAGACAGTGAGTGAATAGCCATTCAATATGTAGGGCCATAAGTCGTCAGGTGTTCCAATACACAAATTTTCAGTTGATGGATTCAAATTAGTCATAACCAATCATGTTCCCACTACTCCTAAATTTCATATATTCTTACTACACTCACAGTTTTTCGCTTATTCAATTAAATAATAGAAGCCCAGCTAAAAGGATAAACCTGTACCTGTGCCTCACCTCACACTCTCACTATAGGAGAATCTAAAGGTAACTAAGTCAAGAAATCAGAATGACAAATATTGCAGCCACAGAAACAAAGGCCTAACATAACAAGTGATGCAGGAATAGACACACCAGAAGTATGCTATCTTTCCTAGTGGACAGAGTAATAATTCGAAGCAAGATGCACTGCAGCACCCAGCAGAACCACAGGTGAGAAAACTTCTGCCAGGAAAAAACAAGTTTGTGGTCACAACAAATTCAGCTAATTACCTCCTCAGAGATAGGCACATTATATGTGAGCTGGAGTTCCAGCCTGCTTTGCCGGAACAATATGTCCCAAATACAACTTTGTCTATCCCCATTTTGAACGAGTTGGTTGCTTCATACAGCATATCATCTATCCCATAACAGTTACTTTGGCCTTTGTGCTGGATTTACAGCCGCTTCAAACAGCTGAGCCTGCAAAGATGCCCTAGAGGAGATTATGCTGCTGTACCATACATTCACATCTTACTCAGTCATGGGTTCCCTGTACCCCCAGGTGCTCACACAGATGTCAGCACGTTCTGTAAAATGGTGACTCTGCCATGAGTAATGGTCTCTACCACAGGCACAGCCTTATGGAAAAACTCTTCATTTAAGATATGCCTAGTGGTCTCCATGGGTGATTAATAGTACGTACTGCTTGAGTGCAGTATCTCACTGACACTGTGGTCATATTCCCTTAACTCTTTTTGCTATCCGTGTGTTGGGATGTGTCCTCCCTTCAAATTTAGCATTCTTCTGGGCAAAAATAACACTACAGAATTAGTTTTAATATATTAATTATGTTATTAATGAATCAAGGCATAAGAGAAGATATTTTATATGGGACCCCACACCTTTCAGGCAGTCCCAGACTACAAGCATACACTCACTAAACTCCTCTGCCTTTTTAAAGTCGCCAATTAGTTGCCTGGGAAGAAACTTCTCCTCCAAAAAGGATAAGTTATTGGCAACTGCACACAAGGAGGGACATCTCTGCTCAGATATCCTAGATCAATGTTATACCTGCCCCTTCTCTTTTGCAGGCCACTATGTGTGAAGGTAGTAGTAGACAAAGGAGAGTCTTTGCTTGGTTTGTCCATTTCATCTGTGATTTACCCCAGTTCCTGCATCATGTACAGGTAATCTGGTCTCCAGGTCACTCTATTGCTCTGTGACAATTTGCTTTTAAATATCTAGAGAATTACAAAAAAAACTCAGTCTCAAATTAGAATCCAGCATTTATTGTTTTTTTAGGAAAAAATCTTCAGACTTTTTCCTAAATGTATTTAAATCTTACCAGTGAACATGGTGGTGGTTATTAAAAAGTAATTCTGGATAAATTAGCCTGCAGCTACAAAATTAATGTAATTCATTTATTACTTGCAGCCACAAATCAAAACGTTGTTAACACTGCTGCATGCAATTTAATATGCACAGTAAGTTTCCATATGGCTTCAATTTTAGGTTCCCTGGTCACTATGGAGGCTCATTTGCAGTATGGTATGTAGGCACATGAAATTGGCTTGTGCTTACTGGGAGAAAAGCTGTTCCGGGTGGTTCCTACACAGGCACAACAGTCCAAAAAGGTCCCAAACCACTAACACCACTTGGGATTATCATGTCCTGCCTAAGACTGAGGAGTATCTACATTCATTCACGGAACAACAGATTTAACCATTGCTTACTTAAAAAAACATCCATAGTAAGGACTGCTATTTACCAGTTCATCCTCCTAACCATGAAGGCATATTTTATAGGAGCACTGAGCACCTGATATCTCTTTTAGAAAAAACATGACCAAAATATAATAAGATGTTACAACATCAGCTTTCCTAAGCTTAAAAAAAAAGTCTACAAAACTTATAAACAACCAATGAGCCTAAATTTTGACAAGGATATATAGATCACCTGTAAGTGAGGTACTGCTGAGTTTTTGCATAATGAGTTTTTGCTGTGCATGCACTGTGATTAGCTTGAACATATCAACATATCAACTAGATAAAGGCGGCACATGTGTTTCATTATCAGTCATCTTGTAGCAGAACATTGTCATGATTGAATGAGTGTCATGACTGAATGAGCAACATTTCAAATTTTCAGAGTCATCTCTCTTACTTTCTTCAACTACACCAAATTCCAGCAACACCAAGCTCATTTTTTACTTAAGAAACCTGCTGGAGAGTGATTACAGTGGATTTATGCTCCTAGATTCAAATCTGATTGGTGGATTACCCGAATAAGAGCAAGAGCAATAAACCAAGTTCTTTCCAAATAAGAGCAGTCCATGAACACCAGCATCCCATGCTACAGGTCTATTCACTAGATTGCGAGCTTGCACGGGTCACAATATTACTTATTCATTCCCTCTTTCTCCTTCTCAAAAAAGCCCATTCAATGAAGTATATCTTATAACCAAAGCAAGATATTTCAAAACATTTTTGCTTTGTTGGAACTTTTCTGATCAGCTTAGTTATTAAATTGTCAGAGATTCCCAGCACAATTTCTATTTTCCTTCAAACCGGCACCAACTGTGGCATAGTGATCAACATCAACAGTAAATAAGGGCAAAATGGCCAGCACAGAATTTTTTTTTTTCATTAACAGTGCTTGCAACTGACACTTGTTTGATAAGTCAGCATCAGTTTTGGTTTACCACTGTTCATCTATGCCTGGATTTCACTTATACCTGGGAAACCACATCCAGCACAACACCAGTTTTATCAAAACTCAGAATAAAAAGGCATGGGGCTGGGGAAGAAAAAGAGGCTTTCACATCCTAAGACCATAGTGCATCAAGTAACAGCCTGGAAGTACCTCTCAAAAGCATGAGCACAATCAGAATTAGGAGGTCAGGCTTATCAAATGTCCACGGAAGTACTCAAGAAGAATGAGAAAGAGGTTCTTGATGATTCTACCAGAGACACATCTGAGGCATCATTAGCTGTTGGTGGTTCAGAGTGGTTGTTTTAAGCACAGCATACATACATATAGATTTCCTCTCCTGGAAAGTATCTTTGCCAGACCTCTCCTGGGCAGCAAAGGCATCAGCATACCATTGCAGCCAGCCTAGACACAGATGAAGAAAAAGCATCAGAGATCGAAGCACTAACAGTGCTGAAGCCCTGATTGTGAAGATATTCAATAAAACAAGTCTCTGATCTAGGTTATTCTAGGATTTCAGGTTATTTTGACTAATTTCTAACTTACACTTTTGGGACACTCCCAGACTAAATTACTGTGAAAGAAGTGAGACAGATGGAGGGAAGGAAATAGAAGCAGGCAGCCCATTATAACTTAATTCTTACTCTTTCCAGCACCCCTGATAACAATAAGCCCTGTCCACCAAAAGGGCATCACAGTGAAGAGAGGGCTCATGGATATATTTCACTGCATTTGCACAATGATTTCCTGAAATGCGAGGGAGCGGGGGAGCTGCCTTCTTTATTTTAGTACTGTCAACTGTTAGTACAGAGAGTCTCTCCCTGGTGTTATGTTCTCGTGAGCTGGCAGATCTGTCGGGAATATAATGACGTCTGTTCATGCACCTCCATTTCTAACAACTTACTTGTCACATGCTCTCCTGATTTTCTTGAGGCATAAGGACCAGTTGACTATGCAAATGAAATAAGAGAATGTAGAAAATGAGTGTGACACAAAGGGAGTTGCTGGCAAATGCCACCGCTTCCTCCAGGCATAATGGTAAGAGACAGCTGCTTCTGCCAGCACAGAAAGCAGTAGCTGAGGGGGCTAACACAGCTCTTTGGAAAATCTTTAGTCTGATGAATAACTAGGCAAAGGCTGCATATATTTACAAGGGAGGACCCCCAAATCCAGGGCTTCAAATCTTGCTCTGCTGTTCATGTTATCATCCACTGTATATGCATACAGGAGTGATGTCAGATGACTTTTGTTGAGGTGGGTGAGTATATTCAAGCCCTTTGCAACAGGAGGAGCAAGACAAGAAATGGACTGTGAGAATGTGAAAAGCATTGTCCTTTGCAATTTCCAAAAGTGCTATTTTAAGTATACAGTTATCATTTTTGCAGCAAGATGTTATTTTTTGATCAAACATTTTGATAGATGAACAACCCCAGTGACTTTAGAATAAATAATTACAAAAATATTTAATCACTGTACACAATAATATGGTTTTATTTTACATTTTCATTACAAAGTTATTCCCTCAAGTAATTATCATGGCAATTGTAACTCTGATGATACATATATTTTGTCAATCTAGTAAAGAGTAGCAGAGTACTGTAACTGAAATGCATACATAAATATTTTAGGATTTAGTGATTCTTAAATTGTTTTGAAATAGTTATAGTAACCAGTAAATACTGATACGTTTCTTTTACCTCTAAGAGCATCTGTCATTGGAGAACTGGCACAATGCTTAGAGTACCACGTTGTGGGAAAAAATAACAAAAATGTTTATTGGTAGTATTAAAGGGGCAGCTTGATGTTTTTCAGCTCTGAGCAGAATAGCGGTCTGGAGTGCCACATGTTATGATCAGCACACAAATACAAAATAAAATCCTTCCACAGGGGACACCTTAATTTCAAACAAGGGAGAAAACAAAATTCTCAATATTAAATTATTAAAAGCATACCATATTGGGAAAAAATAAAAACAAACATTTGTGCTCTCACCTTTCCTGAGGGAATAGGGACACATGATACTTTTCAAAGTCCCACAGTTAGCAAGTGGTAAATAAAATTCACATTTCCTGATTTTCCATCTTTTCCTCAGCGCTCCCCAGGAGATGTGATGAATCTCAACTGAGGTTATGTATGCTCGCCAATAGAAGGCTAGATCACTTTGGCAAGATTCTGCCCTTGTTCTTACCAGCAAAACTCTTTTAAACACATTGGATTGACTCAAACATTAATGGGGATAAGAATAAAAACTTGCATTTAATTCTGCCAAAGTTCAACATCCTTCTACCCAATAAAATCCAAACATCCTACTCTTATAACATTCCCTTATTTTTTTACTTCCCTCAGAACACTTCATATTTGTGAGCTGGCACCATTACTACAGTTTAAATGCATGAGAAAACCCAAGATGAAATGGCTGTCCCCAGAAGTCACTAACTGAGCAGAAACCTAGTGATCCACTTCCTGAACCAAGCTGAACCCAGATTCCTTAAATCAAATTTCAGACATGTGACTGAGCTACTTTGGCTAAATGGCTGCCATGCATCAGCTGAGCCCCAGTGAAAATAGTTTAAATTAGCATGTGCTACCCTACATTTGCAACAGCTCAGCTGCTACATAGGAACTCATTAAGCTATGGTAACTTGCTCAAGAGTCTGAAACCTCAATCTGATGCTCTACCCAGTGGTCCACATAACTGCCCAAATCATGCTCTCTGCCTCCATGCCAATAAACCTCCTGAGCCCATCTTTCACAAAGTAAGGATGTGCCCAAGAAAATAAGCTCTGTACACTTTTCCAGTGAGGTGCTTCAGAAGATTTATTCAGAATAGCAGCTAGATCTGGATCTCTCTGCAATTCAAATAAACCTCATGGATGGTACTAGGATTTCTTCATGGCCTGTCTTTGTCTTCTCTTTTCTATACCATGTTTTCTTCTTCAGCCCACCAACAAGTATTACACTATAGATTCCTCTTTCCTTAACTATTGTAATTTCTCCTTGTCATCTCCTCAAGATATACTTCTCCAGAACACTTCAAGCAACTGCTTTTTCCATGGGGAGAAAAGAAAAACAAAAATATATATACTAACTCCATTTCAAGCTGTCTCTATCATTCTTTCTTCCTCTCTAAACCATCTATTCATATATTGTCTATTAGAAATGTAGTGCAGCAAACTTTACTTCAACTGGCACCATGTGAAATGCACATCCTGATCCTTGAGCCCTCTTATAGGAAAGAGGGCCATATTCATTCTTGTTTTCTTCCGTAATCTCTCTTTTGGAGTATTGTAAGTGTATCATTTATTAAATATAGGATAAAGAGCACATTAAAGCGTTATGCAAAATAAATTTATATTTTACTTCTTGTTATTTTGAAACCTGTAATATCAACCAAGAGTAATACCTGTGAAGAAAATTGAATTATATTAAATGCAGAGCAAAATGAATATCCCAATATATGTGACCCAGTATAGCTCAGCATCTCACCTTTTGCAAGGCACTAGTTTAAACCTTGGGGGAAATGTTATCTCAGCAATTATGTCTACAGGTAAAAAAAAAATGGATTGGATGAGAAATTTTGCACATATAAAAAATTACCAGGATAAGATTTGCAATTTTTCAAGTCAACTAATACAACAACAAAATCGTATTTTGGTGTGAGTAAATGCAGTTACTCTCTGATGCCTCAAATGTATGCAGCTCAAGAAAAAGCAGGCTGGTCTTGTTCCACCTGGCAGTATTATTATAGCAATTTCAACAGGTAAATATCATTTCAGCTTTGTGCTGTGGCACAAAAGCATTGATTGTCTGTGAGTTGCCCCTTAACATACTGTGATAATTTTCCTAAACTTGTGCATCATGAGCTGACAAGAAACTAAAGACCTGCTGAGCTTTAGGAGTACCTTCCAGGGCTGATGGCTGGGCTATGTACAAGTTCTGCTAAGAATAGCAATTTCCTTACTGAGGGAAGAAATAGGAAAGGGGGGATTGTTGTAGCTTTTTCATGTGACTGAACTGACACCTTGCTTCTTCCTCAGCCCAGTCCCACCAGCTGTGAAATAATGTAACTCTGAAGGAGCCACGGCCATTACCATTCCTCACTTGTTCTCTCATCTCTCTGAGGGAGATGCCTCTTACTGCTTCTATCTATGAAGCAATGTCATGGATTTAGGGGTCAGCCTGTCCATCAGAGCATCCTGCAATCTCTCCATTGTCCTACAGAGGAGCCAGGAGGCAGCTGACAAAAGTCTCTAACCAGGCAACAATGGCCAGGGAAGGAGCTGGCCCCAGGTTTGCTTGAGATAGACACCAAATAGTTCTCACTGGTGGCATTTGCTCACATCATTGGCAGGTTTTGAAACAGTATTCATAGCAAAACCTCTGGGAAAAGACAATAAAAGTTTTGTCCTTTGCCATCTCCATGAGAGAATCCATACTTTAGTTCAATCAGTATCTACTAGAGAGGTGAAGAAAATGAGATGTGAATCCCTTTCAACAAAGGGGAAAGGGTATCTGTCCCTGAGTGCTTATGTTTAGAATCTATGCCGGGAGCAGAGAAATGTACAAATGAAAATGAACATGTTTTATAATAAAAGTTGCAAATGGGGAATATTCCCCAAAGAATAGAATAGAATAGAATAGAATAGAATAGAATAGAATAGAATAGAATAGAATAGAATAGAATAGAATAGAATAGCTCCCCACACTAAAAATATTGCTGGAGACAAAATCAAATGCATCTTAATGCATTTTGCCAGAGCTAGGAAGAGAGTACCTAGCTTATAAATTCCATCAGGAGCTTGGGGATTTTTGATATAATGAGTTCTACAGTTTCAGAGGAGACTGCTTTGCTAATAATTATGTAACAGTAATTAAATCTGAAAAAGGTTGTACTCTAACTATGTTGATTTATTGCAGCTCCAACAAAATACTTCTAGAGTGTGCTTTGGAGCGTGCACCTCCTCCCTCCAGTTTTCTTTAAATTCTCACAGAGCACTGGGTCACAGATGGTCTGAGATGCGATATTTTCCCTATTAAATTCCTAATAATCTTTTTCCGAGGCTGAGTCATGGAAGCCTGGGGATTTCTCATTTTAATTAGAAGGTTTAAGGAGCTAACTCTGTTTGAAATTTCCTCTTAGGAAATATGGGTGCAGGTGATCCCATTCAGAAGAATGACACAGTATCAAGGCCAACATCTCATTTCCATATTAGATTGCATCTAGTTTGGCATAACTCCTGATCTGGATGCTGATGATGTGCTGCCTGATTTGAAGGCACAACATTTCACCATTTGAAAACAGAGTCTTTTTAGGATTATGTCTGAAGACACTTTAGGCTCTAGGCTGATGTTTTCTACCCTACCACCATGCTCCATCACCCTGTGTAGAAACTATTTATAAATGTAAAATATTTATTAGTCTGACTGTAACAATTAGTCTATATCATTTGGAAACAACATTGTTAAGAATGCTCATACAGGGAGACATACTGTATTGTCCAAAGGTTTGATCCTCTCAGTATTTAAGATATTAATGTTTCAGATTAATTTTATCTGTAAATATTATAAACAATAAAAATAGAACACTCACCTAGCAAAATGTTCTATGTACGACTTTAGCATTCACAGTACTTGAAAAACAATGTACCACCTCTGCCATCCAAAGGAAGTTATTCTTAGGCCCTCATAGCTGAGTTTGATCATTTCATAGAATGCCTGTTGTTTAAGAGTTAGTCTGATGTACTATTCACATGTCCCTTGATAGTCTATTGTGGAAAAAATCCTACTTCTTGTAAGACAGCTGTTGAAGTTTCATCAGCTTACACTCTACAACCAATTCCTGTGCTTTAGGAAAATGAACAGCATCTCTTATTCTTCCAGGATGGTATGCAATTGTCAAGAAGTCAAATGAGACATTATTTGCCTTTTATAATGCTAGGTATCTTTTCAGTTTTCGACAGAAGTGACTGGGATTTGGGAAAGTAAAAAAATTCACCCACTCTCAACTGCACCACTTACATTTGCTAAAAATAAAATTTTATCGGAAGTAGTACTGCAGCATGTAGACTTGGCTGTGAATAAAAAAAATAACTTTTTCTACATTAAATCCTGCCAGTTGTGCCATCTCCATGGATGAGTTTTTATAAGCCTAAAGTTTTAATTTTCATATGCATTTTAAAAATACTCTGCATGTAATTGTTCAAAAGCTTAAGTTGGCATAAATTGTTTAAAAGGTTTAATTTCTATTGTAATCCATTCATCTGTATATGCAATTTTTATGCCCTAGTTGCTGAAATGTTCAAAATATTTGAAATTTAATATAATGGCAAGTATTTCTCTTATGTGTCACAGAATCTATAAACAAAGACACAGAATAGTGCTTTATCCTGTTTTCCAAAGTTCAAATTCATCCTTATTGTCTGCAAATCACAGCTTGCAAATGCCTGACAAATAAGATTACTCTCAGTAAAGGGCTACTCCACATATGAAGGAGGAAGAAGCCATACTAGTTTATGAGCAAGAAAAGCCAACCCTTGCCTGGAATATAGTGAGAATGAAGAATTTGGCCCTACCCTAGATTGCACATAACATTTTGTGTATGAAACATCAATGTTTGAACTGCAAACCCATCCATTCTTTTGAATGCTCACAAACCCAGCTGATGCTGTAAGAATTGGCTGGATTTGTCTACTTGCTTCATAACGCCTTTTATGAAGGCGGAAGGAGGCGGCGGGTGGTAGCTGCCTTCCCAAGGCACTCCTATGGAAGCAGCTTGGCCCCTGTGGTCTACTGTTATAATACCATCGCTTGTCATTGAAAGGAATGTATGTCCCTTGTTGTAATTGTGTGGAAAATTCAATTGTGTTAATTTCTACCAAAACCAATGTAGGGAACAAGAAGTCCTTCTTTTTAGGCCCCATTCACATAACAGTTGAGATGCAAAATTAATTTCTCAGCAGAAGGCCAGCAGGAAACACAAGCAATTTTCCAAAGCAATTAGAATTCCAATAATTTTCTCCCCCTTGAAGGTCCGAACTGTGAAAACAACAAGAAAAGTAGATTTAAAATACTCAGTAAAGCAAAGAGTTAAAGTGGCAGATGAAATCAGGTTCTATAATGAGTTATAGGGAAAATGTTTCTGAGTTCTGATTAATGACTGGGGACACCTAGAGCTGCTTTGGCTGTCTCAGCAGTACATGACTGGTGCATCAGGGTAATGTCTAATAACTAATCTTTGACACCGGAATTAAGTCATTTTGCAAGAAAGCAGGTCATTAGAAGCTAAATTGAAATATAAGTAATACGATCTCTGTGGAGGATTGTAAATTAATTGGTTTTTAACAATAACACTTCTGTATTTTATTAAAGCAGTGTAAGAATTCAGAGAAGAAAAGAATGTAGCAGATAAACAGGCAGGTGTTGATGATGCAAATGAAATAGATGACAGATGGTTAGTAGAGTGATCACTCACTGTGTGTGTATAATGGATAGAAGTAATCAAATTCCTTTGTGAATTGGTGACTTTCTTTACATCAAGAATTATAACTGTGCCATGCTTATAACAGCTTCTCCTTAAAAATTACCTCCACTCCTTGTCATTATCCTGCAGTGCAGGACACTCGTATTTGCATACTGTCATAGTCATACACACACACATACAAACAAAATTAAAAAGAAAAAAAAAAAGCACCAGGCATGCAAATAAAACCCCACCTGCTCAATCAGCTACCTTTACAAATCAGTAATAGGATACTAAAGAAGTGTCTGCCATCAAAGAGCAGCTCACCCCCCAGAGCAGCCCAGGTGACCCCTGGTGTAAGACTTTTCTCCAGCCCTGTAGATGAACTGCTGGGCTGAAAATGACACCATGTTATGGTTGCTGCCCCACAAATGGTGGGTCATGGTACTGTCTTGGAGGGAAGGGCAAAGTTATTGCTTTAACAGAATGACACAACTTCTTGCTTGCTAATGAGTGCTATACTCAGCTCATTTCACAAGACATATATTAATTTTTGAGGGAGACTTATTTCATGGCCCCCCCAGAGCTGTGCTTGGTGTTTTGACACAGACTACAAGAAAATCACCAGGCTCTAAATGCAGATATAGCACATCATTATATATCTATCACAAAGGTATGTATACAAACACATTCAGAGAAAAAGCTGAGAATATTTGAGCCAGCATTTATTTTACAGAAAGCTCCCTCTGTTCTGAGCCGAGCATAGGAGCAAAAATAATTGATCAAGGGCTTTAGACATCTTATCAGCAGCCAATCTATTAGCAGAGCAGCTTCCAGGATGGATACAGAATGGACTGCTGATGCAGTAAATAGGAAATGGTATCAAAACACATCACTTTCTTAGCACTCTGCATTTCGTCAAAACAAAGACATCCATTTTCCGTGGAAGAACTCTGCTGACACCAATGTTGGAATAATGCCTGCAAGGTATTTCTACGATTGCTGGTGAAGCCTTCCGTGCTTGCTCTTTACAATTACAAGCGTAACTTCACTGCAGCAGAGGAGTGATGTTGTCAAGGTGTCTTTAGGGCAACATAAAAGGCTTTCATGGTCTAGCACAGTATTTCTGTAATAATATGTTCTGCTGAAGCACCTGCTTTGCACACTCCTTCCTCACCCTCAAGAAACACAAGTTTGCCTGCAGGGAGAAGAAGGGTGGCAGGATCCTCTGCAGCATCCCTCTGTCATAGCTAATTCTACTAAACTGCCAAAACCTCTCCTAAACTCTATGACTATTCAGCAGAAGGCTTTGTTTGCTCTAAGGCTAGAGCAATTTCAGGGTCACAGTGTCAGCTGCTTGTACCCTTCTCTGTCACCAGAAGCTGGAGCCTGGATAAATGCAGATCTCTCACCGTGCTTATGGAGATAAGCGTGGTGCAGAGTAAATATTGTGCTTGAAGCTAAATGTCAAGAATTCTAGCAAGCTTCTGTGGGAGACAACAGATATACACAGATGCTAAAGAAAGGTTACTACATTTTATATTACGGAATCAAAACCTTCTCTCTATTAGATGACAGAGCATGTTATTTAATACTTTTTGTAATGTATCAAGAACAGAGTTCTTGACACTGTTTTGGGGCAAAATGCTTTTTCCCCCAAAAGTTACATTTACTCCTATCTAAAAGAAATTGTACCAGGTTGCTGCATCATTAGAACAGGGGAGATAATGCATAACCCAGAGATTACCATATGAAATAAAAGCCTGGAACTATATTCAATACCCTTTGATGTTTCAGTTTATTCATGCTGTACTTCTGTGTTGTGGTTCTTTATTATTACACAATTATTATTTTGTCTGATTCATGTCTATACTCATGACTGACACCTGCAAACAATTTAACAAAGTTACTACGGAATTTTATTATTTTTCCCATGGCAAAACTGTATATTATTTATTTTGGGGACAAAGATACACAAAACACAGAATCTAAATTGTTACAAAAACTATGCATAAACACTAAAATACAATAAGTATCTGAAACAAAGAGAATGAATCTCACTGAATAATAATAAAAAAACATTTAAAAAACATTTTGTCACTGCCCTTAAATAATATCTGCTTAGGCATCAAATCTTTGTTGTTGCTATTGTTGCTTCAGTTGTCTGCCCTGCAGAGACAAAACAGCAAAGAATGAGCTTGGTTATTTCCTTTTAGAAACAGTGTTAACAATGAACTGCTAAACACATGGGCCAGTGTGTTAACCCTAACTATGTGTGTTACGTCTAACTTTGAATGAAAAGTTGTGGCAGGGGAAAATATGGGCTGTTGCATTTTCACCACTAGTGGTGATTAACAACTAAAGAAGAAGGTATTTGGACTCCTGAATGGTAGGCTTAGTTTATAAGAGAATTTCTTATAAGGAAGATTTTTAGCATAATGTAGACCATACAGAAACTAGCAAGGAACAAAACCGAATGTGAGAAACATGGACAGCATTTTTACTACACATTTACTCACATTTCTGAGCCGAAAGATATTTTCAAATTAATAAGATCCCATACAGAGGTATTTAACTGCCAGTTGTTCACAGGCAAATATGAAGAAAAGTACCAGAACAGGTAGAAACTGTGTGTGACCATGGCTTTCTAAATGCTGTTAAAAAACAGTTTTAAAATCAGAGCCCTATGACAAGACTGGATCCTGAGTACACTCCAAGCTAGGACCCCAGCTCAAGCCTATAAAGCATTGGACTACTGCCTATGTTAAAATAGCATTTTGTCAACACTGTTTTGACAAACTGCGGTGGCGTCATTTTATACAGATAAGAGATCCTACAATCAGTTCCCACTAGGGTAAGAGTCCTCTCCTCCGGGGACTGGAACTATTATATCTCCATATGGTCAGAAGCTCCTTTAGGAGGCCACACAGCTCTGTGTCATCTGGGGTTCACATTTCTGCACTGGTACCTAAACTCACTGAAATTTGTGAATAATTACCCACTTAAAATGAGTGAGCATTTGAATATTCATTGAATTTAGCTGTTCCCTGCCATCTTGGGTCATTTTGACAGAGTTAAAAATTTCCCAAAGCTGGCAACATACTGCTGGACACCTCAATCCTGCATTCCATATGTATATCAGCAACTATACTACAATCTCTCAACTATATTCCCATACTTTTCAGATCATTACAGAAAACTTGCATTGGCTAATGTGATATATCTCATTCACCATAAGGCAGGTGTGTTACTGAAGGGAGGAACTAAATTAAATTAAAATAGACTTCAGGTGACTAACTGCTTTCTAGCCCTGCATGTGTTGTTCTAAGTGGGTCTTTGGAAATATAGCAGAAATGCCAGATTAAATTTTGCTTTTTGGAATGCAAGTCTCTTCTGGAATTACTGGTGATGAAAAGCTGAAATAAAGAAGAAGGTTAACAAGGAAAAGATACACCTTTACAACTATTTTTTTCTTAGCTTTTCAATCTTCGTGCTTGCCAAAGAGGATCTAGAGAAATAGTCTGGTCATCATTTCTTTGTTCATCAAAAACCTTATCATGTGGGGAGCCTGGAAAAGAATCAAACACAGAAGACACAATAAGAAAGATACCTTAATTTTGCTGATTTGGGGAGTCCAAATATCAAAAGACTCCCCATAAATTACATGGGTCTTTCCTTTAAGCTATTTTTGAAGGTGCAAGAGTTCACTAAGGTAAAAATAATGGTCTGCATTCAAAGACTTGAATGTGTCCCTGTTCCAGTAAAAAAATAACTTCTATGTACACTGTGCAGCAGTTGCAAAGATGAAGCTCTGCATCACTCCTCTGGTCTGTGCTCTCTTAAATGACAAGTAAGCATCAATTTTTCACCTTCACCCCTGCCACTCCCATATGACTGGTTCTTGCACTGAAGGATTACTATCAAATTGGTCTCACAGGCGGTAGGCAGAAGCTTGGGTTTTGGCAAGGTTTCTTCTGGGGTTTTTTATGGGGGTTTGTTTGTTTGGTTTGGTTTGGGTGTTTTGTTTGTTTGAGGGGCTTGGGGTTTTTGGGTTTTTTTGGTTTTGTTGTTGTTCTTGGTTTTGCTTCTTTGTTGGTTGATTTTTTGAGATGGGAAGAGCAAAAAAAAATTTGCTTCAAAGGCTTCAGAGGATTTTTGGCTGCTGTGTGCCAGAGAGTGATACAGCAACCGCTGAACATCAGGAGACAATATGAGACACAATAAGCATTTGATAACATGAGCAATTACTCTGTAACCTGACACAGGCAAATGGAGAAAACTGGGCAGAAAGAGGCTTTAAAGGAGGCTCCTGGGATCTCCTAAACCTGTTCTATCATATTTTTAGGAAGAATTTTAAAGTTTTTAAGTTGGATTTACTTTTTAAAGCTATAAATGACAAGTAAATGGCTTTTCTTTTTTGTGTCTTTTTAACTCAGAAAGCAGATAATTTCTGCTACATTAACCTAATTTTGTGGCTGATATATTACATCTGTTTGACAATGAACTTGCCACATTTGTCTTGAACTGGAATTTTGAAATAGGCATCTAGAATTGAAAAGCTATTTGGTAAGGATTGAACATTGACTATTCTGCTACAGTCTAAAGACCCTTAAAATTGCTGAGGGACTTCAGATAGAAAGTGGAATTTACTGCAGGTCACACAGGATTTCACAGCATGAGGACAGGAAGGAATGGCTTTCACAGCTTTAGGGGAAAGCAAATAACCAAGAAAGGGAATTGTTACAGTAAGTACTCCCTTCCAGTGGAAAGGCAAAAAAATCCCCCTATCCTTGGACATGTGAGAGGCTTTAATGAGAAAAGGTGAAGATGTGGGAAAACGGACACAAAATATTTGTCATGAGCTGGATGTAAACCCTTTCCAGAAAAAAATCCTGCCAGTCTACCAGCTGAAAGACTGTATCTGCTTCCCAGCAACCATGTCACACCAAAGGTGAAGTTAGAGCTATACAAGGCATAGAAGAAGTTCATTTGTCTCTGAAAAAATCTATAACCTAAAATTAGAGTACACAGCACAATCCAGTGATATGGCATGCATATGTGATCCATGATATCCATAATGTAGTCACTCAAATATGAAATGGAAGGATTTTGAGTTGCTTTCACGAGATCTTGACTGCTGCAAAGAGGGCAGATGAAAGGCGTTTTCGGCTTAGATACTGCAATAGGGAACTGCACAGGAGATGAGATGGAGAAGATGCTGTGGGAAACCCAGACTGCAGCTGGGCAAGAGACACACAAAAAGCCCAAGCAGAAAAGTAAACATCTGCACTGAAGCACAGTGATAAGCATTTCAGCCTTTGCACTAATTAATAATGAATATGGGGAAGTTGCACTATACTTGCACTGTTCAGAAATTTTTTAAAGCTAAGAAGCTCCTTACAGGCTCTATCAGAATGGCAGCCAGCCAGCACAAGGAAATGTGAGCATCTGTGTTGATGCCAAGATGATTTTTTGCCTTTTATTTTATATAGCTTTTATATAATTTTTATGTATCCTCACTATTCTTAGTATGCATACTTGTAATTCCTAAAGTCTGATAACTTAGCATAGTTCTAGTATTTTGTTAGGCCAGGAGACCAAACGTCCTAAAAGCCTCATAGTAGGAGGCTGGAAAACCCTCCACTATCTTGAGAAACCAAGGCCCTCTATAGAACATATCCTGTAAACTGGAGATACGGCCCATCCAGGGGGGAATTCGTTGGATGGGAGGATATCACGCCATTCATCCAGGCCTGCCATTGTGGCACCTTTGTTAGATATGCTAATTTGTAAGGTCTATAAATTTTATACACAATTTATCATATGTGTGCATTGCAGAGCATCCCACCTTCGCGAAATGGTGCACCATAAGGATCCTTATTAAAATACCGAGGTAAAAACTCCTTATCCTTTAAGTGCATCTGGCTCTCAATTTTTTTAAGACCAGGAAAAGACATCAGTGTAACACAGGCACTATGCCCAACACTGTCGTGGCACAGACTCATAAGTCACAGTTCCCTACAACCATCTTCTTGTCAAATGTAAAAATAACCCTCACTTAACAATATGAACATGACGCACATCAGCAGTTGTTTATAAACAACCTGTTGACTCAAACAGAAACAATCAGTTGCAGCGGCACTGGACCTTCACATCCACATGCAACTTTCAGGTGGCAGCACCAAGAGGTACTTAATCTACCTCCCTGCCCAGAGGATCAGCTCTCACAGGAATCTCTGCTTCTGTTTAGTTTGAGGGTCTCAATATAGACTACTGATATAGTGCCCTCATTGCTCTGGCATTTTGATGAAATTCCACATCTTTCCACAGGAGACCCACAGTTGCTGAGATTGGAAACTTCATGCAGCTGAAGACCTGCCTCATGTTATGTCTGTAAAGTGCAGCTACAGCCTCCTGGTGTAGACACACACAATATCACTCATTGGAGAACTGAAAATACCTAAGTTGTCAAATCATACCAAGTACCCTGTTTTCAGATCTTTATCCTTTCTGACACCGACATCAATGTCTAACTGTGCAGACACTGTGCTCTGCAGCCATCAGTTGAAGGAAATGTCAGCAGGTGATGATTCACGCCTCATTGATGCTACTCTATAATTTAACAGCAGTATATACAAATTAGATCTGCCTCCACTGTCTTTTTCTTGAGAGTGCTGATATTATTTTAATGCTGTTTTCCAGCAACCTCCTTGCTCATGATTAAGAGAGTTACTAGCAAAAATCTTTTCTTGAAATGAAAAAATAGGTTACACTTGTGATGGTTCATTTGTGGAAGCTAACATACCAGCTATAAAATGTATAAGGAATGTATAAGGAATTCATTCATTCAATAGGAATCAATATCTGGCTGTGAAATCTTCTAGTAAAAAGAAAAGCAACAGAAGAATATCAGATTAGGAGAAACACCCTTTTCCTCTTCTAATTTAGAGAAAGGTATGACTGTTTTGTTCATGCAGAGGTACACCTACTTTCCGCTTTTTTTATCACTAGATTCAGTAAATTTTCTTGAAAGGAACTCTTTTTATGGTCTCATCAACATCTAACTTTTTTTTTTTTTTTTTTTGTAAGGTCAGTACAAAAGAACTCTGTTATATCATTTACATTTTTCAATTTTAAGTGACCTTCATTGTACTATTTCAGAAAAGTAAGAGTCTCCTCCACAGTACCTTTAAAGCAAAGCTCCTTTTTCTACTAGAAAATTTTTGAAAATAGGAATAGGAACAGGGAACATGCTATTATGCCCAGCATGTTGTAAAAGTGTTATTTGGGTTTGCTGGGTCTCCTCCCAGTGCTGATCAACTGTAACCCACGTGGCAACCAGGATGAAAATTTTACAGAAAAGTTCTTAAATAGTTTTTCTTGGGACTCTGCATCATCACAGTTTCTTTTCAGCTACTGAATATGATAGATCCATAGCCACTATATATCTCCCAGATTTGAATCTCATTCACAGTTATAGCTGAGGGGAAAAAATGTCTTGTACTATTACAGGAAGATGGGAAGAAAAGAGAAGTAAGACAAAATGCCAAATGGGAGATTTTTTCAGAGTCAGTTTCAGTAAAAGCTGATCCCTCATAAATAACAAGATGAAATCTTTTGCACCTTGTTACCTCTTGAGATCAACATTTATTGACACCAACTCCAGTTTTCACATTCACCCAGCAAGACCTAAACCTCTTCTGCTTCAGCAGTCTGGTTAGCATATCTTTCCAGCCCTGCAACAAGCTAAAAATCTCCCTTTCATTGTTGTGGGGGAACAGTAACTATGGCCTAAGAAGTGACAGTGAGGAATTCAGCCTCTGGAAATATTTAATGATAAAGAAAAACTTCTTTTGTTAACTGCTTCAGCAACTGAAGTCCTTGACTTACAACTACTCACTGAACCTGATTTAAATACCATATTCAAGGTTGTTGGATCAGGTGACTAAGGAAGACTTTTAATTCCTCCACCACGCAGTGTGTGTATTAAGTCCCCATATTTGTCATTATTTACATAACAGTTCATGTAAATCTGAAAAAGTTAATAAACCTAGCCTTTAGGACTACTCTCCAGATAGAAGACAGCATTTTTTAACCAAAAAAAAACCCCCAAAAAACCCCAAAACAAAACAAACGAACAACAACAAAAAACGCCTAACAAACAAAAACCCAAATAAACAAAACAAACAAAAAACCACCAAACAAACTAACAAAAAACACAATGAAACAAAAGAAAACAAAAAAACACCAAAGCTAAAATAACTTATTCCTAAGGACTAAGAAAACCAGTGTCTTTGGAAATGCCACTCAGTCTCTCTTTCAGCCTATTACCAGAGCAGATTTTGAATTATTATCCCCAATGAGTGAATTGCCTACTGGGGCATATAACACTAAAACACATTTCATTTATGAATGAAATGGTTTTTTTCAGCTTGCTGTCTTAAAGCAGTCCCCATGCTCTGCTGTCTTATGAAATATCAAACTTTAATATGTTGGTGATACATGCTGATATTCCTGTTTTTTAAATACAGGTGTTGTCAATTGTGTTATCCCTGACCACATTATAATCTCTATTTACACCAATTTAATTGGTACTGGTGCTCGACACTATCAGTACTAATAAAAACAACTAAAGCACTGAGAATACAACAAATGTTTTCTCAGCTGAAGGCCACAATCTCCACTGACCTGCTCCCAACTTTCTGTCTCTGAATTTAGGGCAGTATGAATGGAAAAGTACAAGACAAGACTCAATTTACAACTGATTTGGTACTAGGGCACTTCTCAAAGTCCTGCCCTACTTTAATCACAGGAATCACTACACGCAAAGGATTTATGTGTAACTCTTGCAAGCAAGGATCTACTCTGGTTAAACCCAAATCCCATTGCAGTCAGACCGGGTCCACCCTGAAAGTATGTACCAAGCCCTTACTCTCTATAGCATATTTAATTAACCAACAAGAGTATCAGCTAAAGCTTTTTGAGTAGAAGACCTCTAGGATTTCATAGGTAATAAAAGCACTTTCATAGAAAAAAACTTAAGAGAAATAAGTTTCCTCACTATACTTTGTGCGGCATTTAAAGAAAACTACAGAAATGGTACTTTTTTTATTAAATATTAAGAGCAGTTTCTAGGGGGCCCATTTAATTTCTAAACTGTCCCACTGGGTTTCATCTCTTCTGAATTCCATGGGAAAAAAGAGATGAATTTGCATTTAACAATAATAAAAATCTGACAACAGGAGGGGAAAACATCTTGCAAGAACTGTAGTCACCCCCTTCCCCGCCAAAAAAAAAAAAAAGTAAGAAGGATTATTTAAACAAAAATTAAGGACAAATCATATTTGAATATTATATCTTAAGGCACAGAGCCAAATGCAGATGCATCTAGCCATGTTTTGGACCAAAACCAAATTCTCTCCATCCCAGTTGTTCAATTTTATAGTGAGAGAACAAAAGGGGAGGTTGGTATAATATCATATGGTAACCAATGCTTGGGGGCTTGTTAAGGTGCAAGTGAGGGCGTTTACGTGAAAGTAGAGCATAAAATTAAAAGGGTTCTTCAAACTAAAGGATGACGTGTGTCATGTAGCATTGTATTTTGTGGTTATTTCCTTATTTCCAATAGCAGCAGGGCAGCTCTGTGTAACAATTTACAAAGACATTGTGTCAATCCTGTGGGTCTCACTTCACAACCATGTTGAGAAAAATCAAATCCAGAAGTGACATGCACTGACAATCCCAAATTTACTATGGCAATTATGTTTCTATCTGCAGGCAAACAAACATCTACTACAAGGTTTTCATTCTTCTCTCATAGCATTGATAAAATGAATTTAGCAAATATCAATGTCTGGCAATATTGACATGCTAATATTAGGGTTTTGCTCCAAATTGCAATACATTCACTCAACTCTTCATAGCAGACACGGGAAGGGAAGCTGACAGCACTGGATTGGGACAGAGCAGAACAGATGATTATCAGCAATGCCAGAGACCTATGCCCTCCCTCTCCCCTTCAGTGACACTAATGTATTTCATGGTGTGGAGGATCACTAACTGGGGAAGTAACACCTGCAGAGGCAGTACCAGCCTCCACAGATCTATGGAATATTAGCAGGTACATTGAGGCTGACCCTCTTGTTATTAATTTCCTTGCTGTCCTCTTCACAATGTGAAACTCTACCTGGAAGAGTTTTTGGGCAGCAGAGTAGAAGCTCTGATAGATACCCAAAGTGACTGAGGACAACTGAGGTGACAAAGAGCCTCTGTGCCCCCAGCCTGGACCTCCATCACAGTTAGGGGTGGCTGCTCTTCCAATGCCGGAAAAGGTACCTTTCTTCTCAATGCCTACTGAAAAACTAGTGAAAAGCTCAGTTAACTAAGTAATGAAATCCTAGAGATTTGTAGCTGCAGGAAGTTAGACTGTCTGGTTGGAGGGAGAATAAAGAGACTTTTTCATATATGGGATATTTACAGTGGCCAAAGAAACCGTCTGTAAAGGGAAATACAGAATCCCAACTTCCAAGCTCCAACTGGGGGAGCAATGTGATAGCCAGAGGGTAAGGACTGGCACTGGAGTGTGTGTGGAACCACTACCCAGGGCTGCCTCTGACTCCAAATTAACTCTCCTAAAGAGGAAGGGAAGGGTGAGGTCAGACCATCCATCACTGCCATGGCTGTCTGTGCTGGCCCAGAAATGCCTGTGATACATCGTCTCACACAGGCAGAGACAGCAATCGGTCTTACAGGACCATTTTGAGTGCTCTCCGGGTTGTTCTTCAGCACAATTCTCTAAGCCTAAATTCAGCTTGAGTACAGGCGGCTGCCTCAGAGTTGAAGTCAATGAAGTTGCACCCACCTACACCAGATCTGAATTGACTCTATGAATAGCTATGTACAGGGTAGGATATTCAAATTCTGTAGTTGCCAAAACCAGGCATCTGTGTCAAAGCATTTGACAAGTGCACTGATATATATCAGCAAATTGCCTGAGGTACTTTCTTAAAATCTACAGTAACTTTTTCTTCTTGAAATACTTAATCTGCACAATGATTAGAATATGGCTACAAAGGCAAAATGCTAATAAATGTCTTCCTGAGAATTTAACTGTATGCTTGTATTCAAGAAGTGAGACTGCAACTTAAATTTTGTTACATTCAAAAGAAAAAACCAAACAAATCCTGCAATATTCGATTACTGTACCTCTAAAAGCATTGCTACCTGATAAGGTGCTAATGGGATGGGACAAAATATTTCTGTGACTACCAACTCAGCCTGTAACCATTACAGGAAATTCAAGATGATCATGATCATCAGTTCCAGAGAGCAATCTCTGTGTGATGTAATATTAATGGGTCAAGTGCCCTATACTGTTTCCTAGCTTGATAATAGAGTTGCACACCAGATTGCTTGAGGAATCCATATGCCGACATTCTGACTTGGTTGCCTCAGCCCAGGCTGCACTGCTCATTACTGGTGTATCTGGATACCACATTCAAGTGAGAAAAAGCAGCCAGATTGAAAAAGAAAAAAAATCTGTCCTGTCTTCTTTTATCATCAAAGGTACTCAGAGCTTATAAGGTGTGGAAAGAACCATGAGAAGATTGTGTGGAAAGAAATACCCAAGACTGAAAGACATCACCTCTGTTTTTCAGGGAAGAAGGAGTATAGTTTGGGTTCGCAAGAGACACAATACATGTGTTCTGTTTTGAAATGAAGGTGACTTCATAAGTAACATCAACAAAGAATACCGAAGCAGCCCATCCAGGTCTTTGATCATTAGGATTTGTATTATAAAGATATATCTTTATTTTTCCTCTTGCATAAACAACCCTGACCTCAGAATTGCTGCAAAACCACAGCCCTGCACTCTTACGAGTTCAGTGATTCAATATTCAGGGGAAAAAAAAAAAAAAACAACCAAACACAAACCAAAGCAATGACAACAACATTAAAAAAAAATTCAGATATTTTGAGTCCAGCTTGCATAATTAAACAAATTATGTTAAAAATAAAAAGATAGTCACAGGGAATAAATAAGTACAGGAGCATATTTTATAAAATAACTGAGATACAGTAGTTGTCCAAACCCAAGCACAAAAGGCAGTTTTCCTAAGAATATGAACCCATCTGAAAACAATTAGTTAGTAAATCTTTAACAACCCTCAGAAGCAGAGCAAATTACTCCAGTGCACTGCAGGTGTGACATGGTTGTATCCATTCTACATAACAGGTAGTAGTATCCCTTCACAGCACAACAGTATTTGACATAAGTTTTTGTGAAGCTGCATTGCACAGATTAGCTATATTTTAGAATTTACTGTAGCTTAAGCTATGTTACTCTGATGACTGCAGGATTTAGTTCAGTAATTTTATGCAACTGACAAACTGGCAGAAACAGTATAATTTAACATTTATGAATTGCCAATTTCCTCATATAAATACTGTAAAGTATTCTGCAATTATCCAATCATCTAAAGATAGAAAATTGCAGTTTGGAATGCTGCTTATTTATTAAAGTGATTTACAAATGAACATAAGCACATTGACTTAAAGAGTCTAATTCAGTGACTCAACAAAGTATTACTCTGCCTAGCCCAGGTGGTTTTGTGATTGTGATACATTAGGAAACTTCACAGTCTTTAGTAGACCTATAACTTACCCTTCCTCTTGAAAATGAACTGTTGAGTTCTTTGATGGAGAAGTGCTCAGGAGGAGGAGGCCTTTCTGGAGTCAGAGGTAAAATGTAAAAAAGTTTAGTACAACTGAATTCAGCAGCCTAATATTCGTGATTTGACCTATCAAAACTATTCTTATCAAATATGTTATGCTCACAACAAGGTATTTAATTACTTTCTTTTCTCTTGCCTACAGGAAAGAGCAACTCCTCTTTCCCCATCCCATTGCCAGGGCTGCTCAGAAAGCACTTGCTGAAGCAGCAAATCTAGACCACAAGCTCAGAGGAACAGGGAAAGTTAGCCTTAATTCACTTGCAGGAAGGAAAGTTTCCAAGCATGAAAGTAATTGTGCAAAGAGAAACCACTTGTTCCCTGAAATATGACATTCATTGCTCAGGTATGGGATCAAGCCCACAGCTTGGAATGAATGAACAAGCAGAAAAGTTCCAAAATTCTTTGAGCCCCAGACACACAGAAACACATGTACTAGAGAAATGCATATAGAATGCATATAATAAGGTGGAATGTGTTTACTGCAATAAAAAATGTATATAAAAATACATTTTTAAGAATTGCTTTTCATATGTTAGCAGTAATATTTTATCTATGAGGACAAGCTAAGAATTTCAGTGATATGCACTTACACATTGTCATCTATTGCTTAGTTACATAAAGGCCTTTTTTTGGGAATAATATTCAGGGGTCCATATATCTCTTTTTTACATGATCCTAGAAAAAGAGCGGTAAAAACTTGACAATTTAGCAAAAATACTTCTGTTCAATCTCTTATATTGTGCTCATCATTACAGTATCAGAGGATGTTCCATTAGAGCAGGAACTGATTTGTGTCACACATTTGTTCTTTCTTCTTCTCAAGAGGACAAATGTGTGTGTTGTTTTCCTTTTGCTTCATTTGCACACATAGACTGTGGGGAAAAATTTGTGCTGAGGAAGCTAGGGTGAAAGACTTGTGTTAGTGTCAAAGGTATTAAATTCTATGGTGCTACTTCATCTTTGTGCAAAAGGATTACAAGGCCATACAGAGAATAATATCCTTTGAGTAAAACTGTCTTATAGCCTTATATATACAAAGTTATCCTCTCATTGACCTAAATATTTACTGCACAGAGCATGTACTGAGGGCTGAGCCATCAGTATTGTAAATAAATTCAAAAGATTGGTGAAAACTTGGTCACAGCCATCCACTAGAAGTCTCAAAGGTTTAAGCTGAACTGTCCCCCATTAGCAGACATGCAAATTTTTGTGATGAAATGTTCAAACCACTAAATCACCAAGAGGAGCCTGTTAATATTTTCCCAACAAAACTCTTCCAACAGAAATCTGGTGTTCTGACTAAAAGAAATTTTTAAAAAGTATCTGCTTTCCATGGAAATTTTGCCTGCTTGTTAAAAAAATAAAAACATGAAAAGTTTTTGAAACCATTCTCTGAAAAGTTCTAGTCACAGACATAAACTTAGCTTCTTTCACACATCTTGACAATGTTTAGATCTGTTGACAGTGTTGTTATCAAGAAATGCCGAGGGGACACGGACAGAAATCTGTTTCATGTAGCTCATTTAAGATAATACCTTCTCCTACCGTTTGCTATCCCAGCACAACCAGTATGTCCAGAAATAGATGGAAACAACTGTGTGCAAAGGGTGGCTAGTGATAAAGCCATCAAAAATAAAACTCAAGGTTTGAAAACCTTGACAACAGAAGGGATCCAGATTTGAATTTGACAGCAAAATGAAAAGAGCAAAATTCTCATTATACACTCTTCCATGGTGTTCTGGGGGATATAGTCCTAGAAAGATGCATCACAGTGAGGTGCAGGTTCCCATTGTCTCCTAGAGGACTGACGGGGTCACTGTCACTTTCAGGGATCCCTTTTGGTTAGGCTCATGACACTGCGACTGCAGTTTGAGGCCAAGAGAGTATTAGGATTATATATGCATAGAGACCAGAGCACTGGAACTAGTACCAGTACTGAAGACTGAAAATTAATTTTCGCCTTATCTATTCAGGGTCTAAACAATCTCTAAATTTCTTTGTTAAGTTCTCAGATTCAGATAAGTCCACCTCAAATTTAATCAGCAACTGCCTGCCAAATTTATTCTAATATAGTAGTGCCCCAAATAGTTCATTTGTTTTTGAATTTGCCTATTAACTAGTATCATAATAGACGATTTTCAATTAAGGAGAGGGCAGGGGCAAGGGGAGAGGAGAGGAGAGGAGAGGAGAGGAGAGGAGAGGAGAGAAGAGAAGAGAAGAGAAGAGAAGAGGAGAAAAGAAACCCCTCACAAAAAAACCTTCATCACTGACAAAAAAACTTCTTACCTTCTTTCTATATCTTCCATGCTAGATGACCTTTCTGAAACTCACTCTTCTTGAAATTTTAGGCAAACCTTAAAACACTAAAGCCCAGGTGCCTGGAGTGGAGGCAGAACTTCTTATACCAAGGAGATGACCACACTGCAGGTTTGAGGGTACTTACAAAACAAAAAGAGGTAAGGTCAGGCCCTAGAGTCTTAGCCCCTTCTTTTCAACCTCCTATCAGCTCTCTTGTTCTATCAGGTGTGTCAATAATTGTGTCAGGTTGCACAGCTTTGGGGTTAATTGAGTTCTCAGACTCTCAATGATTTTCATCACCACCACCAGGTTTTTGGCTCTGCACAGATGAGGTTTGTACTTAAGGGAGCTCCAAAACGGTCCAAAGTCACCACAGGTTGCACAAGCCACTGAAGGAGAAGGTGGATCAAGCCAGCTCACTGAACTCAAAACCGTTCAGTTGGCCCTGGACATTGCTGAAAGAGAGAAGTGGCCAAAGCTCTGCCTCTGTACTGATTCATGGATGGTAGCCAATACTCTATGGGGATGGTTGAAGAAGTGGAAAAAGGTTAATTGGCAATGTAGAGGAAAACCAATCTGGGCTGCTGAAGAGTGGAAAGACATCGCTACCAGGGTAGAGAAACTACCTGTAAAAGTCCACCATGTAGATGCCCATGTCCCGAAGCGTAGAGCTAATGAGGAGCATCGAAACAACGAGCAGGTAGATCAGGCTGCAAAGACAGAGGTGTCAAAGATAGATTTAGATTGGCAACACAAGGGAGAGTTGTTCCTAGCTCGATGGGCTCATGATGCCTCAGGTCATCAGGGTAGAGATACCACCTATAAGTGTGCACGAGACCAAGGGGTGGATTTAACCATGGACAGTATTTCTCAAGTTATCCATGGCTATGAGACATGTGCTGCAATCAAGCAGGCCAAGCGGGTGAAGCCCCTATGGCATGGTGGATGGTGGTCCAATTATAAGTATGGGGAGGCCTGGCAGATTGACAACATAACACTGCTTCAGACACGCCAAGGTAAACTCTATGTACTCACAATGTTGGAAGCCAGCACAGGATGGCTGGAGACCTACCCTGTGCCTCATGCTACAGCCCATAACACCATTCAAGGCCTTGAAAAGCAAGTCCTGTAACAAAGCTGTTACTACAATCCCTCTTCTGGAGTGAATAGTTTAGTTAGAAATAGAAGGATAACAACTGAGCACCTTCAATAGAAGGGGTCAAGAACTAAGAATAGATTTGCCCCTCACCAAGTCACCTGGTGTGGAGAGTGTCTAGAATCCAGCACAACGCCTCTGTTGTCCATGTACGTTCCAATATTGTGTCTTGCTGGTGGTTTCCTGTATACAGGACAACGTATACTTACCTTATGCCCAGTCAAAAAGGGCAGAAGTATGGTTAAGGACTAGCCAACACATAAGATATCAAGCAGAAATATTTAAAGTCAATACTGAAAAATGAAGTAATGTAAAATTGTCCAAAAAAATTCCATGAACATTGATAAGAAATGCAGCTCCCCTAACATTGCTTCAATCAACACTGTCCTAAGGCAGTGAGTACCACAGGAAAAAATGCAAGGCCTCATGTAGTGAGGGTTTTACTTGTTACCTGTATATGTCTGTTGGTTGAGATTTTTGCCTTAAAATTTGTTAATATGTACATATGAAGATTCTGCAGGGAGAAAAATTATGTCCTTGTGGGACAAAGGTACACCCTCCACTGTTTTTGCAAGGCACCCTGTGGGGAAAACCTGGAGCTGGGTTTGACATGCTGAAAATTAGTTTCTTCAATGTGGATTGTATTATCCCACACTTCAAAGGAGGATGGAACGCACCATTTCCTGATAAAGACATTGTGTGTTTTGGCTGTGGGCAGCACCAGTTCTTTAAAATCTTCTTTCTTATCAGACAGGGAAGAGCGTATTCATATATTTGATGTTTCAGTACAATCTATTTAAGCAATCCCTGGAACTTCATATATGAATGTCTTAAGTGCCAGGAATGCAAATAGTAAAGACAGTTCTGTGATTTTTTTTTTTTAATCTATACTCTGGTCACCATGAATGCTGAAATCTCTGGAGGTAAAATTCTGGAGTATTTCACTATCATTGCCAACAAGGTATTAGTAAACTCCATTACGAGTCCTTTGAGGGAATGTTAAATGAACAAAATTGTATGTTGGCCTTGGCTTTGTTTTCTGTTGTTAGATGAATGAATTAAATCCATCTGAACTGAGTGACCACTTGGGCTATGTTTGAAGGGATGATAAATGAAGTATAGCCTTTCCTACTCTCCTCTTGTAGTTTGTGATTAGCCCAGAGGCCTGTTGAGAGAAAGAAGGCAAAGGAAAAGAGAAGGAACAGAGCAACCCTGGGTTTGCAGTGTCTTGTGCCTGGGTGTCTCTGATAAAACTATCATGCACATCATCTCTGAGAAGTCCACATATTGTTTGGTGGCAGGTTATCGTGCAATTATAATAGTATTTTTGTGGGAGTAAGTAATAAAATATTCTTCAATCAATTATTGAAATAATTTCCAAGCCTCAGTGTCCACTTATAAATATGTAAGACTGTACCTGTAAGACTGGTCTGACTAAGGCATCTTAGCTATGTTCTTTCACTGAATATTTCTATGAAAGAGCCCCTCTTTCTGCTTAGTCACAGATGGAGTCTATGTTCCTAAATGATTCAGTAGGTTAAGGTCCTTAACTGCAATTCTCCTGCATTATCTTCTTTTGCCTACTTTTCTCAAATGCAGCTGGTTTTACTGGTGGCATGTTTGGAAAGATAAACTCCTGCAGCACCTTCTGAAGAGGAGTCTGCCCCATATGCCAGTATGTGAGGACAGCTGCTAGGCTTCTCATCTCTCCAGGCAGATGAGTAACAGTGGTAGCTGAAGACAGCAAGATCTAGTATGTCTGAGACTGGTCTGGAATGCAGGAAGCCTGGATTTTATACCAAATTTGTTGCTGTGTATTTTGTGACTTGCCTTAGGTAAATCTTATTTATCACTCGTTAAGTTTTCTTCCCTATCTATAATTTTCTTTGTTATCTCTTCATGGTATAAGCTCTTTGATGTAAGAGCTGCCAGTCATTACATATAGAAAAACAGAAGGCCTAAGCTGGCCATTTCACAATTAAATCATAAATACAGCACTTCAGTTCTTTTATGCATGCATGTAATTTTAAAACACTTTAGAAACAATCAGTTAAATCTGCTTTTCCAGTGTAGTAAATTGACAACAGGACACTCAAGCAAAAAGCTTTTAACTTCTGAAAATCAGTAGCAAACTACAGACTACAGCCTTGAAACCCTGGCTGATACCACCTGATCCAGTCCATGTTCTCTTTCTGTGGAATCTGCAGAGTTTGAGATATGTTATCCCTTTCAGTGATACACCTACAAAGAGCTTGATAAAAAAGTCCCCTAAACTTGTATAACAAATGCACAAGTGTATTTTAGCTCAGAAGTATTATGGATCCTGAATTGTCTTTACATGTCACAATTACATTTTCTTACCCATGCTTTTACCATGTGTTATAAGCATATGGCATGTTGGCAATGCATGACAAAAATGCACAAAGTACAGTGTTAAAAAAAATCCTACCAAGAAGTTTGAGAAGCTGCCTATTACTCTATTTTCTGTTTAGTAAGTCAGGCATCTTCTCAAGTACCAATTTTCTTGTAAACTGAAGACTCCCTCTACACTCGCCAGAGGCTTTTATTTTCATACTAAATAGGAACATGAAGCTCTCAAAGGGACTTGATATTCTGGTCTCTTGCTGACAATAGATACAGGTTAAATTGTAAGGTGGTTTATCCCAGTAGAGAGTGTAGATCATCTGGTATGGTAGGATGGGTTGATAAGGAGAAAGCCATGGATGTTATCTACCTTGATTTCAGCAAGGGTTTTTACACTGTCTCCCATCCTTATAGGTAAGCTTGAAAAATGCAGGTCAAAGAAATGGACCTTGAGGTGGATCAAGAACTGGATGAACGGCACAGATCAGCATGTCATGATCAGTGGAGCAGAGTTCAGTTGAAGGCTTGTAGTCAGTGGCATTCCCCAAGGACCCATATTGGGTTCAGTCTTATTCAACTTGTTTATCAGTGACCTGGATGAAGGGATAGAATGCATCTTTAGCAAGTTTGCCAATCATATGCAAATTAAGAGGAGTGGCTGATACACCTGAAGGCTGTGCTGCCATTCACTGGGGCCTTGATAGGATTGGATGGGGAGAAACCTAATGAAGTTCAACAAAGGCAAAATGGAGGGTCCTGCACCTGGGGAGGAATAACCCCAATGACCAGTGCAGGTTGGAGGCTGACCTGCTGGAGAGCAGCTTTGTGAAGAAGGACCTCAGGGTAGTGATGAATGACAAGCTGACCATGAGCCAGCAGTGCCCTTGCAGCCAGGAGTGCCAATGGTGTCCTGGCATGCATCAGGAAGAGTGTGGTCAAGGGTGGTTATCCTGCCCCTCTACTGGGCTCTAGTGAGGAGTATTGTGTTCAATTCTGGTCTCCACAATTCAATAAAGATAATGCATAATCTCTGCCTTTTCCCTCACTCTCTCACTGGAGGGAGCGGGAAAGGGGAGGATCTGCAGGGAGTTTAAATTCCATATCGGCTAAAACCATGACAGTTTTTAATTGGCACTCAATGTGGGGTACGAAGGGTTGAGATAAAAATGGATCTGATCAGAATGGGTTGGAAACAATTTTGATCTAAGTATTTGTATATTAGCTATGAAACCCTCTGGTCACAATGTTGCTCAGGCTTTTCATGTGGTTGGGATATCTAACTCTGTGTATGTTTCACTATTTGCAATATGCACCCACTATGGTGCTATTTTTCAGAGTGGAGAGAGGGATCAGGATTGCTTTGTTGATATGCTTCATTATATCAATTTATGGCATGATAATATCAAGGGCAAACAGGGTCATTTGGGATGTGTATTCGGAGTGGCTCTCCTGCCCTGGACTTGGCTTCTACCACCTGGAATTCATTAACAACCATACCCATGGGAAACATGATTTTTCCCCAGCTTTTTACCCCCTTTTCTTTCTTCAAGCCTGTTACAACAGCTTTGGAGAATTTTGAATTCCCTTTGGATGTTAAGGAAAGCATGTTGTTGTTGCTAAGTCTGCCAAGTCTCCTCAGTGCAGTCCGCACCGTGATAAGAATTAAATAAAATAACCTTT
>VXBB01015275.1:167905-199470 GCA_013399915.1 Illadopsis cleaveri
TACCAATCTGTGCCTCAGCTGTGGAAAGACTGAACTAGACTGCAGACAGACTTGACAGACTCAAGCAACTCAGAGAGAAAATGTCCCATGCCCGTGCCAGTATGGACCAGAGTCTCTGCCATTAGGAGCATGTACCCCTCTGCTGGAGAAAGGTGTACACAGCACCAGGTAACCTGCAGTTTTACCTGCATGACCACAGAGAGGACATGAGAAAGTCACATGGAAAACCCACCTCTGCCATAGAAGCAGGGGTACATGAATTGAGAGGAAGAAAAACCACTGAAGGAAATTCTTCAAGGATAATCCAGTTTCCAGTGGGCAAGTCTTCAGAGAGAATGGAAGGGCTGAATGTCATTTCTGATCCTCTTGAAGGGATCTCCAGTTCATGTTTACAAGAACTGAGCAATGACCACCATGACCAGAACTACAGGGGCCCTGCCTCCAGCCGTGTGGAAGAAAGGGAGAATCAGATCTATTGGACTGTGTGCATCCAGTGACCTGGCATATCAGACCCACAAGAGTATAAGGCTTTAGTTTGCACTGGCACAGATTGTACTCTGATGCCATCAAGATCTGTAGGGGCATAATCTCTCTCTATTTCTGGAGCGACAGAGGGATTCCAACAGCTGATGGTACTGGAACCTTGAGGTGAGCCTGATTGGGAATGAATGCCAAAATCACCCCATTCTGATTGGTCCAGAGACCCCATGCACCCTTGGCATAGATTAACTCTGGAGAGGGTATTTCAAGGACTCAAAAGGGCATTGTTGGACTTTTGAGATAGCTGCTGTGGAGACAGAGGAAATTAGGGAGCTGAATACCTTGCCTCGTCTCTCTGAGGACCCTTCTGCTGTGGGACTGCTGCGGGTGGAAGAACAACAGGTACTGATCATACCCACAACAGTGCATCATCAACAATACTGCACCAACCAGGTCTCTGTGTTCCTCATCCATGAGACAATTCGTGAACTGGAGAGCCAGGGAGTGGTCAGCAAGATTCACTCACCCTTTAATAGCCCCATATGGCCAGTTTGTAAGTCCAGTGGAGAGTGGAGACTGACAGTGGACTATCATGGCCTGGACAAAGTCACACCACCACTGACTGCTGCTGTGACAGACATGCTGGAACTTCAGTAGAAAATGGAGTTCAAGGTCCCACTATTCTCCATGCACCCATCCAGACTGATTTGGAAAAGGCTGAGGCTCTAGAATAGTTGCAATACATTGATGATATCATTATGTGCAGCAATGCAGCAGAGGAAGCTTTTGAGAAAGGGGAGAAGATAATCCAAATCCTCCTGATGGCCAGTTCCATCATAAAGCAAAGTATGGTCAAGGCACTTGCCCAGGAAATTCAGTTTCTAGCAGTAAAATGGATGTCATCAAGATTCCCATGGATGGGGTCAATAAAAGAGAAGTTATGTTCCCACCAACCAGCAAGAAGGAAACATGCTTTCCTTGGCACTGTGGATTTTTGAAGGATGCATATTCAAGATTATAGTCAGATTGTAGACCCTTTCCATCAAGTGACCCAGTAGAAGAATTGCAAGTGGGGTCCTAAACACAAGAAGCTTTTGTGCAATTTAAACAGGAGATTGTTCATGCAGNACTGGCACAGATTGTACTCTGATGCCATCAAGATCTGTAGGGGCATAATCTCTCTCTATTTCTGGAGCGACAGAGGGATTCCAACAGCTGATGGTACTGGAACCTTGAGGTGAGCCTGATTGGGAATGAATGCCAAAATCACCCCATTCTGATTGGTNGAAAAAGATACCCTGGGAGACTTGTGGACAAGCCATGGGGTTCTAGAATGAGAAATACGAAGTATCTGAGGCCTGTAAAAATCTAATTGAAAAAGAGATAGTGGCAGCTTATGAGGTTGAAGCTGCCTTATGAGTGATTGTCACTGTAGTACAGGTCCTCTTGGCACCCTGAGAGCCACTGCTGTGTTGAATGTTCAAAGGGAAAGTCCCTTCCACACATCCTGTCACTGATGCTACATAGACTGACTGGATTACACTTATCACACAGTGTGCTTGAATAGGAAACCCCAAGTGCCCAGGGATCTTGGAAGTCACCATTAAATGGCCAAAAGCTAAAAGTGTCAGACTCTCATCAGAAGAGGAGGAGGAGAATGTGTCATGTGCTGAGGAGGTCCCACCATGTAATCAACTACCAGAAAATGAAAAGCAATACCTTCTCTTTAATGATGATTCCTGCCATATTGTAGGGATCCACTGAAAATGGAAAGCTGCTATATGGAGTTCTATGTGGTTATTTGCAGAAGCTATTGAGGGATGAGGTAGATCATGTAAGGTTGCAGAGCTGAAAACTGTATAGCTGGCTTTAGATATCACTGAATGAGAGAAATGACCAGCACTCTACACTGACTCATGGACTGTAGGGGTGGAAGAGTCTTGGGTTTGTAGCAAGGTGGGTGGAATACGAAGTGGAAAAATCCTGAGCTCCAACTCAGTCCCCAGGTTTCCTCCCTCTCTCATGTTGTACAGGTCTATCAGCCTCAGTTTCAGAGGAAATTTTATTTCTCTGAACAGAAAATACATCAAAAATGCAGCTTGAGGACCAGCATAAAATCCCACAGAGCCTATTCATAGTCATGTTGAAGCCTGGCAACAATCTCAGCAGACAAAAGTTGGGGCTTAATTCTGAGAAATTAAATGCTTGCTTTAAAACTTCAGTGTAAAATGTTTTCATTGTTCTTTTCATTAGGATTTCAATTTTAAAGTAAAAACTTTTAAAAATATATTTTGAGCAGCATTACAGACTCTCAAAACAAATATGGTAAATTTTGTATAAAAATAAACATATGGCCACTGTTTTTATTTCAGTTTAGTCACTGAAATTTCAAATTAATGTAAGTATGTAAAATTGCTAAAAATTAAAATATTTTAAAAGGTTTCATTTATCTTAAACTACACAGTCTCAAGTACAAATGATTAATTAGCAAAATAAGAATTCAAGTTAGAGCACTCAAAACAAGAAAATCTCCACCATGCCCGAATATGATGCTTTCAGAATATTCTTGCTATAATTCAGACAAGGTTATTCCTTCAACAAAAAAAAAATTTCATTTTTCTGTTTGTGACCAGGACTGATTCCTTCCTCAGTTCTCCCTGGTGCTACTGACTCAGTTTGCAGGAATGCAAAAGCAGATGTGTTGTGAGAGCCTTGGAACTGCCCATCTCCATGTAGCAGTGTAATTATCAAGTGCAGTGAAAAACCGAACAAGCAACTCTGTCTTGACACATGCAATTTCCTCAGAGTCATTGAAATCAGTGGAACGGTTACAAATGTATTAACATTGGGTGGAAATACGGTTCTTGGCAGAATTACTTGTATTATATGGGGTCTATTTAAGAGTTATAAAATCTGTTGATCATGGCACATCTATTCTGGCCTGTAATAGTAACTACTACTGGAAAAAGTAAATATTAATAACATTGCTTAATTACAGCCTATGTTCTTCAAACACAGCCTAAGCCTGAGATATGGTTAGCTTTATATGAAAGGTCTTAAATGACAGTTATTACGCTGCAAGGACCATTTGGTACTTTTGAACTGATACAGGTGATAAAGTCTGAAAATGACCCAGTTTTAAACTGCTTTAACTGGCAAACTAATGAATGTCTGTTGTGGTTTAGAAATGGTATTCTCCANTCCTACAGATCCTAGCCGTGCTCCCTCCGGGCCACTGCAAAAATTAACTGTATGCTGGCTGAAACCAGGAAAATCGCATTATGTGAAAGTCTTTGAAATTCTTCCAATACTTGCAAAGGAAGAACTCACAGTTTGGTGAGGACATGCTGCATTGTTCGAAGGTTAAAAAAATAAAAAAATCTCTTTTCTATAGCTAAGCAATACCAATTGTACATTTTCGGTAGTGCCTCTGGGGTGTTAAGTATTATCTGTTTTACAGATTTGAATGCGTCATACATAAATTTTAATTTTAAACGTTTTCTTTTTCTTGTCATACTTTGACAAAAAAAATCACCTCCATCAAGCAAGTCAGTGCAGCTTACATTCTTGAAAGAGGTCTTGCCATAACAGCTTCATTGCCTTTACGTAGATATACTTTCTGTATTTAAGTATAACTACAGAACCACTCCAATGAAGAGGTGCAGACATGCTCTCCTCTCCTGCCAAAACACACTACAACTAGTTGATTAGAGTACCTGCTTGGTTAATGATAGGTTTTAATTCCATCAGACTGAGAAGGGAATTATATTTAGTTGCTTCAGGTTGGGCTGCAGTTTGCTGCATAATTCCCAGCAGCACCAATATTTCAGAAGAAAATGGCCACAACATTTCCTGAAGGGTCCAACTCTGTTGATATTCATAGGGAACACCTGTAGGATACTTTCTGGATGAAGCTAATGAAGGGACAGAAATAATGGAATATGGAGGTTTCTGGATCCTCATTTTGTTTAAACAAGCTGGAAATCAGTATTGCCCTGCTCAATGTGGTGCAGGGTGTGAGCATAGTTCTAGACACATGAGCATGTCAGGAGTGATGGAGAGGGAAACAGAAGCTTAGGAAATCTATATCGCAACCCTGGATCGCTGTTTTTACTTTCCGTATCCATCCTGATTTAGGTCCTGCATTTCTTTTACCAGTGAACCTTTTAACCAGAAGTCAGGGAACATAATTTTACTATGATTTTATGTTCTGAGGAAAACAGCTTGTACAGTGTTGTTATGCAGCCTGAAAATTAACACAGTGAGAGTTACATTTGGTACAAATGTACATTTGGTACAAAACATTCAGCCTGGTGTCTTACAAGTCAACTCAGTTATAGCACAGTTTGCATACCTAGATTTAGTTGTAAACATTGTAGGGACTCTATCCTGCATAGTTGAAGGGTTTGATTTAAAACAAAGTAACAAAAATACTGGTAAATGGCCTAATTGCATTTAAAAACATTCATTCCCATTTTAAAAGAAAATCATGTTAAAATAATCATGATAGTCTGAAATCAAGTGATTGGATTCTATTTGCAGATGATTAGGGCAAAAATGTAAATGGATCTGAAATGCTATACTATGAACCAACTATGTTCTAGACGCTTCTTTTAATTCACTTTATTATAATCTAAGGAGAAAAAAAATTAAGGTACTGCTGTTGTACATTATTTCTGCTTAACAGACAATATCAGTAATTAAATATATTTCTGCTGGTCTTGTGACCATATGCCTGCAAAATGTAAAAAAAATTTTCTTTTGAATTTCTTTTGTTCCCAGTGCTGACTGCCTGTCAGAGTGAACCCTCCAGATTCCTGTGTGTTGGTATCCATGGGCTCTTTCTTGCCAAGCTGCCAGTCTGGAGCGTCACACCTTACTGCCTTTAAAGATTGCCCTGCAGAGATAGAGGAAAATGGCAATTTTTACATGATGCAGTCTGGCAGCCCAGGAGATTTGAAGTCAAAATTGATGCCAAGATTTACCCAGGAGAGCAGGCAGAGGCAAAAAAGAGAACTTGGGCCAAAGGGAAAAAAATAAAGCAAAGCAAGAGGGAAGTGAAAGGCAGGAAAGCATGGCAGAGTGGGAGCAGGTTTTTTATCAAGCGTGGAACACAAGGCTAAGTATTGGACACTACATGTTGTTTGCATGTGTTTATTGAGAGGGTCAGGGTCCTAAAGAAAGTCAAAAGGAAGAGGTCAGCTTTTTTTGCATGCCCCAAATTGTAGTAGATTGCAGAATGTAAATGAGACAATTATTACACCAATGCTCATCAAGCTGTGCTGGAAAGACTTCAATAGCCTGATGAATATGCATGCAAATTTGTTAATTAAGTTAATTATTCTGCTGAAAATTCATTTGTCTTCCAAGGACATTTTCCCAATGATTTTAACATGCTTGTGCCATTAGTCATGCTCCATGCTATTTGACATTACTTTTTGTCCACTTTTTCTTTTCCTCTCTTTCTTCTTGCTTTTCTGTTCTATTCAGTTTCTGTTGTTGCTTTTTCTGTTTTGATTTGCTTTTCTTATTAAAGCTTTAAAACAAGATAATTGTTTCTCTTAATTGACCCCTGCAATGCTGCAAGATGCTAGCAGCCAGCTTCATAGGAATCCCCTAAAACTAGATTTCATTCAAATATTTGCTTCATATATAAAAAAATCTCTAAAATGTCACTTAGGAAAGAGGGGGTGCCAGGGGGATGGGAGCAGGGGGTGCAAACCTATCTGGCATCATTAAAGCTGGAGTCTGAATGAGTCCAAACAGGAATCAGGAGGGATAAATCTGTCCTTGCTTCAGGCTATTTCCTCAGCACAGCCTTGGTTTGGTACAAGGTGTTACCTTGCTCCAAAAGGTGTGATCTTGTCACACCTCCCTTCCCTCTGCCTGTTCAGCTATACATAGAAACATATGTGTTCAAAGAGGAACAAGAACTGAGATACTTTTCTGTCACCATGAGGGCCAAAACCTGTTACCATGGCAACAAAAGGGAATCGTGAGTTTAAAAATCATGTCTAAATGGCAAAATGAGATAATTTAAAGAAACAGAAGGCTTTTTTTCCTCCTGTGCAAGGGAACCACAGCATTATTACAACTTCATGTGATTACATTCTCAAAAAATGGGATTTTTTTCTATCCATTCTCAAATCCTCATAATTTTAAAATGTATCAGAGTACACAATGACTATTTTACATTTCTAATATGAGTTGTTTCTATTCAGTTCACTCATTTTTATTCTATTATTCTCTTGTTCTATTCCATTGCAGATGAAAACAAAATTGTTTGGGTGTTTTTAGCAGATGGAAAAAGCCCCAGAATGGCAATAGGATACTTTCTCTTTTCCCACAGCAACAAGGACACCAGGAAAAAGCTCAACAAAAAGGAATTAAAAGGAAGCAAAAATTGCAGATAATGGAGTTTAAGAAAATTAATTGGTGAGGAATCTCTTTTGTGCAGTCCTTATACATTACACAGTCTGAATGGCACTGTAGTGTCACATAGATCGTAAACCAATTAGGATGGTATTCTAAACCCTGTAATTTCTGTAATTCCATCTGCTTTAGATGGTTTAATTAGTGAAAGTCACAAAAGCCAAATATATTACAGTATTTTGAAATCAAGCCCAAAGGCAAGAAATAAAAGTTACAAAAGCCACTTTATGTGCAAGTGGGCGTATTGCATGAGTATATGAAAAAGAGAAGGGTAAGGCTTTTTCTTTAATTTTTTTAAATGGAAAATTCATCAAAATATATTAGTAGTGTAATCTCAATCATAAAAAAGACAGTGGCAAAATTGCCATGGACTCTAAAAGGGTAAGAATTCAATCCAAAAGATGACAACCTTTAGTCCTGAGCTATTTTTCTAGTAGGGTATAACTGTTTTCTTTATTACTTAGACCTCCATTCCACTCCTTCTGACATCAAATACAAATTCCTCACTGGCGACTCTGACCAAGGTTTTCATTTGCAGTGTGTTGTTGATGAACTCTATAATTTTTCTGCCTTTAAGGTCTTGAAGTAAAGACTGGCCAATGGGTATAGCCCTTTTATTCCAGGCACTCTGTCCTGAGGCAGTAGCCCCAACCATTTTATTTTCCTAAACTTTGCCCAATAAACTGATGAATATTTTAATGAAAAACTATGTCTCAACTGGGTGATTATATACAATGTCCCTGTTCTTATCTTTCTAAAATTTACCATGACCAATGTGTTTCCAAGCACTAATAGTAAATAGCGTAATGTGGAAAGTCACTGTGCTGGTATCTTCTCTCCTGCCAATAGTCCCAGAAAAGTTCGTAAGAAAGATGATTTGCATGAGAGGGAGTTACACAAACAACCCATAAAATCACTTTAACAAACTGGAAAGAATAATGTCTTCTTTTAAAAAAAGGAGGTTTTCAGAACTTTAAAAACATCTACTACCAATTAAATAACACACAATGTACTGTATTTGCCTAGTGATGGTATTTCTCCTGCAAAGCAACTGTGCATTATTATGGACCACAAATAGCTTCAGTCACTGGTGACTGACAGCAGCATACTGAAGACAGGGTGTATGCTATTGCACTGTCTGTCACCCTCTGACTGAGACACTGTAGGTGTCCAGGGCTGTCTTTGCTTGCCGTGAAATATTACAAGGTAAAACTGTTACTCATAAAAAAGATGACTTGTCTTCCCCCTTAATGAGAACATAATATAGAATTCAGCTATTAATTCATAGTACCTCCTACAGTTCAAACAAATCACTTTTGTTCTAGCTGTTGTGAGAAATGTCAAGTCAATGAAGATACCTTACGTAAAAACAATTATCAAACAGTGATGATGGAAAGGAAAAATTAAGGGGAGACAACAATTATATAGCACAGTTAAAAAGAAAGGGGAGGCAAATAAAATCCCCGTGTCTTTATAGGGCAACAGCTGTTCTCTGTTAATGTTAGGAAAGGCTTTACTTATAAAATCAGGCACATAGTCTTGTATATTTGATTCTATAGCCATTAGTAATGTGGTAGTTCTAGTTAAGAGGAGAAATGAAAAACTTTCCCTTTCAAAAATCTACACTGTTGGCTCCAAAAGAAATAATATCAGAAGCAGCCACAGAGATGGACACCTCCTGCTCCTGAGATTACCTAGATGTTTGACTCTTTCTCTGTATGACACAGGCAGGCAACTTGCTTTCTTTTCCATAGCCAAAAGGTTGCATCCTAATGTGTAACGACTGAGACACAGACCCAGACTGGCAGGGAATCTGAATTGTTTGTTCAAAGAAATAAGCTGGTTTTATAATCTTTCTCAAGGCACAGTATTTCCTTACATGGTAATTCTCACTACCTGACCTATCTCACGTTGCCATGTCAGCAACACGCTTTCTTAATGTCCTTCTATGGGATGACCTGTCAGTCAGCTTCCAGCAGGCTCTTCTCTGTAGGGGTCTGCTGTGTGACACCTCCTCACCCCAAGGTCAGGCGGAGACAGCCTCTCTGTGCTGCCATGTGCTTCTGTAGGTGTGTCCCACAGCCCGCAGCTCAAGTCCATCCCACATAAATTATGTGTCTTCCCACATAAATGTCCTTGTGGCAGCCAGTAATCATCACTGTAGGTGTGAATGTACACCTTTCCTCCTAGTTCACAACCCACTGGTAAAGAGTGGTCTGAACTTATGCTCAGAGTTGCTGAGAACAACTGAGTCTCTGGCTAGTGACTCCATTACAGATTAAGTGTAAAGCTGCCAAACCATGGACTACAATTTTGGCAAACATCACAGAAGTCCAGAAGTACCAGTTTTTCGGGTAATCTCTTTGGGGCAAAATATTTGTGGTTGTATATTGTATTAAATGAGCAAATTTGAGTGAATCATACATCTTTGCTAGTAATTTTTTTTAAAAAGAAGGCATATTTGCTTAGCATCCAATATCCTCCTTCCTTTATGCAGCTCTGGTTCCTGTGCCCTTGCTTGATAATTCTTTCTTCTCTGGGCTTTATCAGCACATTTTGGGAATAATTTCCATAATTTGACTCTCTGTGACTCCCGTGTTAGAATATCAAAAATTAAGCCACATGGACAATATTAAGCAATCTATGAACAACAGAAAATCAAGATAAATATTTACGCCACAACAAAGCAGAAGTTAATTAAAGATTAAAAAATCCAGAGCTAGGGACAAAAAGGAAAAAAATAAAGGTAGGTATTTACTCAGAGTGGTTGCAGCAGAACACTCGTGTTCCATGAAGGTTAAAATTCCCTCCACAAGTACAGAAGTTCAAAAGTATGTGGAAAATGCATCCCAGACTTCCCCATAGGCATACTCAGGCAGTCAGAAATTAGAGGTCAATGAGATGTCTGCTGTTCTGTGCTAGGAAGCTACACTGTCCTCTTCTGTGGAGAATTCATGGGATATTTTGTACCTCTCTGCTATCTGGTGTCCTCCAGGCTCAGCTGCCCATCAGCTGCCACTGGCAAAGGGGAAGAGCGTAGCTCACTTTTCCCAATGTGAAAAGAGGTAAAAAAGCACTACCCCCTGCAAGGAGCAGCTCCTCTGCTGCTGCCCTTTGTGTTCCTCTAAATCAAATCGTATCAACAAAAACCTCCTGTTCCCTATTCTGGCAGCAGCATCATCCCCTGTGTCATACTAGGGCCCATAGACTTACCGTGGGGAGACTATCAGAAACTCCTCTCTCCCCTGCAAGTTACAGCCACCCTCTTGCCAGGTCTGAGAAGTCTAGCCCACCTCACAGGATGCATCCATTCCACAGAGCTGCAGTAACTCTTTGGGCTCTGGACCAGCTCCTGAAGGAGGTCTGTGTGCCCTGGGCATGGCCCATGGAAGTAGTTTCACCATGAGATAGAGCTGACATTGAGTCCTGTTGTTTTTTACAAGCCATCAGGGCAGCAAGGATGTTTCCATTTGTTTCTTGCAGGATCTAAAATTTTGAATGGAGAGTGGTTTACTGCCCTGACTGAATGTCAATTACCATTAACAACAATTCTACTGGAATGCACTACTATTCTAATGGCAATTTTACACAAAGTTAGGCCAGTGCATCTCATTACTTCCTTGTCCTGCTGCTTTCCGAAAAGTACCACTCAAGCTGCAGCCAACTTTTACAGACTTTGAGCTGTACTGCAATGTTCCTCCTTCCACTGATCCTCAGAGAAGTACTTAATGTGTCCTGAGGGACTGTTTTCCTCAGGGTATTTCCCCCCAAAGACTGAGACAACCCTTGTGCTCCTGCCTCCTCTGCTGCACTTTCTGTTGATGCCTCCACTGTTAATTGTGGCTGTGAGATGGAGGCAGCAGCAGTGGTGATAAGACCTTAAAAACACCGATACCTTTGAGCCTTCAATTGCAAAATAAACTTATAAGGGGAGTTGACTCAGCACATGGTTGCACCAATTCACTTTCTTCATTTAAAAAACCAACTCAATCTATTTTAAAACAAAACAAGTGTGGGAAAAGGCAATAGTCTTACCAGTGCATTAGTCATGGCAGATTTGGGGTCTTCTGAGACTGGCGGAGCTACAGAACTATATATGATCCTGCCACAATTTAAATTTAATGACATAGCCCACTCTCATTGTATTCACTAGAGCATCCATTGTGGTTTTCCCTCTCCAGGAAAGACTGTATGAAACTCACAAACTGCACAAGCACTCATTGGGATCGTGGTTGGAAATGCCCAAACAGTCCAGAGGATGATAGGCTGTTGTGACAGACCTTCCAAAAGAGGGGGAAAACTTGGGTAGGTAGGTTGTCAACCCTGCAGCCACAATTGGGCAGGAGCTTTCACCATGCCCAATGATTGCTTCCTTCTATTTTCATCTACTTCCCTATGAAGGCCCACTCCATCCTGTTCTGACAGCACAGCTGTGTTGGTCAGAGGTGTGATGAGATATGTACTCTGACAGCCTAAGCTGCCACCACACTCTGGCATGCTATTTTTCTCCAGCTATCATGAACACTCACAGTGAATAAACCTCTTAATGCAGATTGTTGTGAATCCCCATTTGTCTTCTGTTCTTTTAGGTGAAGAAACAAAATATGTGTCTGCATTGCAGTCAAAACAAAGCCAGTGAGTTGTGCCCACCATCCAATCTAGTTTTAAACCAGCAGATATGTAAACCAGCAGATATGTGAATGCAGAGCCACACTACAGACAACAAGAGACAGATCAGTTCCTGCTGAGCATCACCAGCTGGCATGAATAAGGCCAGCCCAGGTACAGCACACACACTCAAACGTGTCAAAGGCACACTATAAAAATCCCTAAAGTCTTCAGCTGAAGATGCTACTATGAATTACTTGCCAATGAAGAGATATTTGTGATTTCCCTCACAATCCAAGTATTTTTGAATCATGAAATCATGTCAGAAATTTCACCCTCTCATTTATGAAAAGAAAATCAAAAAGTAAAACTTTATTTAGGAAAAAAGTCAGCAAGCGAGACCTCCCTTCTCAAAAAAATGATGAAACAAATGTCTCTAGAGATTTTTTGAGGACTGGAGACATGAGCTGTTGCCTACCATGTTTTGATTTATTCTTCACTTCTTAAAACATTTCATCTGCTCATCTCTGCAGCAAATGCTAGTGAAAGTTTGGCATGCTTTGTGCTCACAGTGTACTAATGTATGCTGATCCATACACTCAAAATTCTAGGGAAGACATGTTTCTGATAGTCCAAAACCCAGCCACATCAACAATTTACACAACAGGGTTTTTCAACAAGAGGATTTTAAGCTCTATTGAGCTTATCCCACAATTCCTCATTGTGATATTATTTTATTACCCAGCCCAACAGAACAGACACACAGTATATTTGATTTTTGTGATAAAACAGTAAGACACATACTTGGATGGAAGGCATCCTGCCCTGCTCACGAAGAGCCATGCATACCCCCAAAGCGCTGGCAGATACAACTCATGAAGGTAGAGAAAGAAAAGAACAGGAAAAAAGAAAAATAAAACAAGAGAAAATCAACAAATCAATTTATACTTGCACTCCACTGGTTGCTAAAAATTATAATGGGAAGGGTTGTTACAACATTTCCAAATTAGGACAGTGCTAGAATTACTTAGAGAGTATAGTTAACCACATGAGGATTACTGTAAACTGAATTTAAACATTCCTGTACACATGTTCATCTAAATCTTCTTGCCCAGAATAGACTAGGGTTACCTTTCAGAGGACTTTATGACAGCTTTTAATGGGAAAAAAAGTAAAAAGACATGCTGAAGATATATATAGTTAATATGAACAGATAGTGTAATGCCAGTTGGAAACCAATTCAACGGCAGGGATTTTTTCTCTCTGTATTTTTTGTTGTGTCATGTGAATTATCCCTTCTGAGCTTTTTTGAAATGACTCAGAGAAATAAAGACTTCCTTGCAGAAGTAAATAGGGCACCTTTTTCAGTTTTTCTTTTCCCACTTCCTCTTTTCTTTCCCTTCTACTCTCTCCTGACATCCCCCATCCCCTCTGTACAATTTCAACTATAATTACTGATAATGTGCAAAAGTTTAAACGATGTAGTGAGGGTAGTTAACACTCTGTTAGATGAAGATCTTCAACCTTGAGCTTGCAAATGTTGCTGGGAGCACTGCTGGCTAAGGAGAGAGGTTTTCAATGGAAGCTGAGCAAGTGCCTAATGTTTTCATCTGTCCTGCAGAAAGGCTAAAGATCTTTAAACTTGTAACAAAGATGCACTGACATTGCAAAAGGAAAATCAAATGTCATTGAGAAGTGAATGGTTAAAAAGGTTGCTGAGGATTCTATTTGCATTTTTTGGATGGCAAATTAGGTCACAAGGGTTAATATGTTAAAGAATGGTCTGTCTATTTTTATGTTGGCTGTCAGAGCCTATCTCAATCAAGCATAACTACAGACTAAGGGGCTGTCTTTGATCAAAGTCTGAGTCCTTGTTTAGTCTCATTCAAAATGAAAAGCCTAATAGTTAATATTTTAAAATATTTTGCAGGCTATGTGCCATTGCAGCAAAAGTCATTCCGTGGAAAAAAAGTGATAAAAGTGATGCCAACACTACCGTACCTTACTGTGGTACAAAGCATCAAACAGTTTAAATTTGTGAGAATTGCCCTGTTTCTTTCATAAAAAAGGCTTTGTTTTCCTCAGCACCAGTCCAGTACCACCTTGTTTCAAGACGTTTCTCAATCTGAGCAACATTTGCCAAAGACTTGTGTCTCTGCAACACTGAACTGGAACGATAACAGTATTCCTATGGGCATATTCTCCCATTATAATGAATAATTTCTCAGCAGTCTAGGTTACTTTAATGAACATACCACTTTACACTAAGGTTTTGCATCAGCTCTGCCCTCTAATTATGAATACAAAAATATAATTCACAATTGTATCATAAGAAAGGAAACTCTGATTTAAATGCGTGTACATTCTTTAATAAATGCAGCATGCAATCTGCCATGTTTTTCCCTTGTGTTGGAAACAAATCAGATGGAAAACATGATGTGCTGACCAGAGATCTCACTTCACTTCTCCCTACATACACCCAGTAGAAGAAAGATTTTACTCTCTGAATGACTCTGTCAAAGAAATAAACTGACAGAAGAACTAGGTATTCTCCTGCTTCTAATGCAGTACAAGATTGAATAAAGCTGAGCAAGTACTTCAGAGGTCTTAATTTATTTGGAAAGTTTAGATGTCTTCTGACTTCTGAGAGACTTCTTTATTTCTGTAGTTCTTAAAATATTAGGGAAAAGTGACACACAGGGGGTTACCTTCCCCTTTTTTTTTTCATTAATGCTGTATTTTTAAAATATTTTATACATTTTATACCCACTTTTGCTATTTTTCTCTGTTGTCAATTACTGCAAAACCAGAAGAATTTTGCTACCATTTTTATTCCCAATCCAACCTGGGCAATTTTGAACTGCCATCAGATATGCCATTTTGAGCAGATTCAACTAGAACACAAGTCTGTTGCTTCACGTCACCCTAGCAGAGTGGTTCTCAGAAGTAAGATGACAGTAAATTATTGCATTTAAAGGTTTCATTTTTCCTTTTAATATTCACTTCAAATTCACAGTTTCAATAAATATGCCTATTAGTAAACTCTTGTGTGAAATCCAAGTATGAGTATGTAAATACTCAGTAAAATAATTTTGATGTCTACTCAATTCTCCCTATAACACTATATATGGAGCAACAAAGGTAGAGTTGAGAAGTCATTTTCTCTGGCCTATCAGTCTTACTGCTTGTTTTTCTAGGTGCTAGCTCCAGGCTAGGAGGATGATACTCTTGCTGCAATTTCCTCACACACTTCTACAGACCTTCATTTCCTTCACACATTTCTATGTATGCTTCTGAAGAGCAGACTGTAGGACTCCCATCCACAAACTCAATGCTCTTATACAGCAATATGTTTTATAGAACAGCTACAGTATTGTGGTTTTGTAGTTTCCCCACCCTCACAGCTATACAGACTGTCAACCACAGCAGAAGAGAAGACATTAGGAGAAATGCTGATGCGCCTGAAATTTTTTACTATATTTACTCCAGCTATGCCTGGTATAAACTATTCTCTCACCCGAAAAATTCCTTTCCCCTCATTTAGTTTGCCTGTAATTTTATGGAAGGGATGGTATAACTGATAATTGAGCTTTTAGGCTGAATCTCTAGATCTCTGATGTGATGAGATCTCCAAAGGTATTTGAAAGGAAACTATCACCTGCTAGTGAGCTTCCATGATTGTAGGGTATTATCGGAATATTTAAGAGCTTCAGCTGGTCACCTAACAGACCAGAATAAACTCTATTTTCATAATTATATCCTTATTTTTGGACATGTACACAGTCACACGCATGTGTGGCTTTTGTTTCACCTTCCTCCATTGAAGCAACAGAGACTCTTAGGCATTTGAGAATCCTACATAGTAATACCTGTTAAAAAGACCAAACACTCAAATCTTTAATTTTCCCTTGTTTTCATGATTGTTAGTATTCTACAACTCATTTTAAGTTTGTAACAGTATCTCAGGAGTGTTTGCTGGTACAGATAATGCATAGAGCTGTCTATTGATCCAGCACCCTTTAAATACCTAACTATTGTGGCTAAATAGACAAAGAACAGCAGTGCCCAAACACTGCTGTCAATGTTCTGCATTAGAAACAGATCTAATTAGCAAATTCTGAGCAAGATTTGAAGTCTAATGATATAAAGCTTTGGGGAAAAACCTAGATCTGCAGATTTCACTATTTAAAGCAGTTGTATGGCAGCTTGGCAAGCCCTGGCTGAAAAGTGTTTTCAGCCATACACTCTCCCCTGGACTTGACAACATTCTCCAGAAGAGATGTATTCCTGCACCACACAACCTGTGGCACTAACATACCGAAATGAAACGTATGGATTTGTTTTGATAGATCTGAGGGCTCCACTTAGAGAGACAGAAACTGAGTATTGATCCAGTATCATACCCAAAGCCCATTGTGGAGGCAAGGGCAAGGCAGCCCACAGCCCTATCAGCCACTCACACAGGCCCTCTCAGGTGTCGCTGAGCTGTGATCCAGCCAGAGTTATGGCCTGGAAATTTCTGACAAACCCATATCAACTCACTTCAAGCACAGAAAGTCCATGGCAGCGTAAAATTTGGACAGAAAATCAGATTTCATGCAACATTATTAATTGTTTTCCTTTTTCTTCCTTATTTCTCTCCACAGCTTCTAACTAACCAAGACACACTGGGGCTGGAGCCTGGACAGTAATGATTCAGCAGTCCAGCCCAAGCATACTCTCCTGTCCAGTTCCTCTGCCATCCTTGGCTGCAGCAGGCACAGCAAATGGCCTCTCTCATTGCAGCAGTTGGCTTCTATTGTTTCTCAGGCCTCCACTACTCTGTTTTATCCCTGGAACAGTGAGCACCCCAACAAGCTGCTGCACTGTTTGTCTCTGTGGTCTCCAGAGACAACAGAGACTGAATTTTTTCTCAAGAAATGACAAGTGTCTGCTCTGGCAAGAAAAAAGTCTAGCACAGCAGACATACTCAGAAGAAAACAATCCTCACCTGGATTGTCCCTCCAGCATAAAAGGTAGTTTCACTTGGTAAGTTCTCTCTGTTCTGGCAGTTTGGTGCCCTCATGTTGGAGAGGGGGGCGGGGAGGGGGGTGTGTACAATATTAAAGGAAAGCAATGCCAAGCCTGTAACCCATATGGGCAGGACCAGTCCTTCCAGCTGCTTCTTCCCCTCATCTTTGGGCTCTTCACTGATGTTTGCCTGCTGTGAGGAGTCAAGCCAGGCCAGACTGAATGCCGCTCTTTCTGTTTGCCTGTTTTGCTTTCCTATATGCTCTCTACCCCTCCTGATGATTTCTTCTCCTCCTCCCTGCCCCCCAACAGTAATATACCTGTTTTAAACAGATCCACCACTTCCCTCTCTGCTACTCACTGCACCAGCTGCCAAAAACACCTATATTCTCAGTCTCTGAGATTATTCCCTGATCTTGGTTCTTGCAAATCACAACCTATGGAACAGATAGTTCATCTTCCCCTACAGCTGCTGAGGACTGCCCTAGTGCTGTCATCAGGAGCACCTTTCTTGCATCCATAACCACAGCAGAAACCCCTAAGATCCCAAATGAGACAAAAAGAATCACAGTTTGGGGCACAGGAGTCAGCCCTGCTGGTCTTTCTGAAGGGAGTTGAGGACTGATGAAACCATCCTATTTCGTGGGGTTTTGTCCCCTTCATTGTCCTACTTCTTCTGGAGTGCTGCAAGCCTGCCAGGAAGTAGGCTGACCTAGAAAGAGAAACAGATACATTTTTGGTGATGAGAAGGGAGCAAGAAATGGGAGGGTTTCTCACTGGTAAGAAATATCCTTTACAGAACAGCATCAAATTTGGCAGCTCTGAGAAATCACTCTGGATCTTCTAACCCCATCATATGTCACAGCTAAATGATAAAGCATGTTGTTATCTCATTAAACCGCAGTGACAAAATCCAGAAAGTAGGACATTGCTTTCTCCTGAGTGGTGCCGCCTCTCAGCTAAAAGCCAGGTGGGCTGCAGGAGGACTTTTGCCATGGATACTAAAAAATTATATGATCTCACCCTCAATCTTAACCATTATGAATAAAAAAAAATTGCAAAGTAAAGCAGGTGAACAATCAACACTACAGGCAAGAGCAGGGGGTCTGTTATGTGAGTGAAAACCCATCTCACAAATAGCAAAACTTTCCACACTGAAGGAAAGGCTGAATGGTTGAGGCTGGTATATTTTCAGATAATTTCCAGAAATTTCATATTTCACTAGGATTATCTTCTGTAGAGTCACAACAGCCAAGCATTTAAGCAGCCACAACTAAAGAAGATATTTTTAAACTGAAATCAAAAAATAAAATGCAAAAAAAAAAAAAAAAAAAGGATTAAATTAATGTTCTGCTTAGAAGTTTGATTCTTTGATAGTTTATGTTAGCAAACTACATACATGTGTTCACACATACTTTGTATTAATTAACATATTTTTGGCTTTTCCAATTGCCCTTCTGCTGTGGCCTCATGTAACAGAAGGGTCTCATGGCTCTGTTTTGGATGAACACCGAAGTGCTTTCAGACCACAAGTACTTCCACTGCAGCCAACTAAGACTATTAAATTCCCTGTGCTAGAGAAGCCTGTAAAGCCTTTACCAGATGAGGCCCTATTCCATTTGTCTCAACAAACCTCCAAAATTCAACTTCTTCCCCATCATTCCCCTTCTTACAAGAAATAGAACATAATCAGAACCAACATTACCACTCCTCCCCACTCCAATCCAACTAACTTCTTCCACCCCAATAATGTTATGCATATACCCTCCCCACCCCAATATATGCAGTTCATTTTAGGAACCTACATAAGGTCAATTTCTGTATTTATGTTTTTATTTATTGAGTTATGACAGTGGTATTTCTTCTATTTTTCCAAATAACTATGTAATATTTCACAATATGTCGTCTTTACCCCACTGTGGTATTTTATCATAATTATTTGGTCAGAGAGCAGTTATTTCAGTAACAGAAAGCCTGCAATTTTCTGTAATTTCTGTACTATTCAAATAGGGTTATACAACCTGTGAAAATTGATCATTCCCAAACAATGTTTACTAATGTTGCTATGTTGAATCTTGTGCAAATGAGGAAAACAAAAGATAGAGAGTTTAAATGGCTTGCCACAGGGCTTACCAAAAGTCAGTAGTGAAGCTAGACACACAAAAAAAAATGCACTAGACCCTTTCTGGATTTGTGATTTCTCCTCCATGTGCTAGGCCAGTCCAAAACAAATGAGTGCAGGAATATCACTAGAATGTATAGTATTACATAGCTGATGCTATTTTAAAAGTAATTCCAGATAATGAAAAATATTGCACCAAGTTTTTGCAAATGTGGCAAGTTTCCAAGAGAAGGCTGGGGCTGCTGATGCCACAATGGTTCATAGACAGCATAAGCATACATCTCTGTCCTTGCTAACAAGTCATAGAGCAGTATCCAGGCTGACATGTTTAACTATTTTTAATCTCTTTTCTAATAGGAATAAATCTATTATTCATGGAAATTTATGTCTTTGACATCGTGATGCAAAGCTGGGCTTCTGCTCTATTGAATTACAGTGCATGTCATATAGGAGGGACCATAGTGCACCAGGTTCAACCAATACACTTATTTCTAGCCATGGGTACTTTTCCAGGTTTAGCTTTTCTATGTAGAAAGTTTTGGTCAACAATTCTTTCAATTCTTCTGGCTACATATGCTTGATTTACTGCAGAACTTACTCAGGCAAATTTCTGTAGGCAAAATACGATAACAATATTTTGAAGAATCAGAAGAAAAAAAAATTAGATCTTTTCCCCACACATTTTAGTATGTATCTATTTTTCTAGGTTTGAGACAAAAAAAGCTTATGTTTCAAAGGTGTTTCAAAAATTTTAGAAGACCCCAAAAAACACTGAAGACACTTATTTCAAGTGAGACACTTTGGTATCTCTCCCCATACCCAACTAAAACTCTGGCCTGTGGTTCATTAGAATGCTACCAACAGCATAGCTCCAACTAATCTTTAGTTGTTCTAAAAGGCAAAGTAAAAGTGAAAGTAAAGTGTGAAGAACTCATTGTACCAAATCCTTGCAAAAGTAGCATGATGCTTTTGAACCAGTCTGCATAACACTGAGCCTCAGAACTACTGGCAATCTACACTGAAACTGGAAAATCAACTCAGAAATATCTCAAATCATATGTTAAAAAATTAGGAGATACTGGTAAATCATGCCAGAAAGCAAAATCAGATGCGGCCTAAATTACACAGCACAGTAAAATCCACTTCTATAAAGAATTAACACCAAAGAATCCAGAAGTCATGTTCTTCACCTGCTGAAAGAGAATTTTCTCCTGAATCTAAAATAATTACTATATTTTGCCATAGTTGTTCTTCTATTTTTTTTTTCTGAGTGCAAAGGAAGATGATTAAAAAAAAACAACAAAAAAAAAACCACACCAAACCAACCAACCAACCAACCAAAAAAAACCCAAAACAAAACAAAAAACACACACAAAAAAAACCACACACACACACNAAAAAAAGCTTCCTACTGCCTGGTTTCTGGTGGTAAGCCTAAAATATCATAAAGAGAAAAGGAATGGGAGATAGGCTAAAGGGAAGGAAGGTGAGAACGGCCCTCATGAACATTCCGCTCCGGCTGCTGATCCCCCGCCAGCCCGGCCTGCAGGACTCCACCGCTGCAGCTTCGGACCACCCGACATTCAGGGTGCTCGCTCGAGCTTGCTGAAATCCCTGGATCGCAGTGACCTCTAGGGGTGAGTTGTACACCTGCAGGATTCCCCCGGTTCTGAAGGAAAAGTGTTTTTCTTCTACACGAAAAGAGGATCTATATTAAGGATAATCCAAAAATTCCTCCATGAGTACCAAGACAGCGTATCCAGATATTTGAAACAATGATAAGTATGAACATGATACAGAAGATTGTTTTACAGAAAACAGGTTAATGTAATGATCTGAGAAAACCTCAGTGGAAGAAAATAGAAAGCAAAGTCGGTCCCTCTGTCTGTTGAAAACAGTGGCAAAATTCACAGCCACCTTAGTGAGTGAAGGATGCAATGGACTTTCATTCATTTTTTAATACCCAAACAAAATGCAGACATAGTCCTGCAAAAAGAATAATGCTCTAAAACCACCTCAGCAATCCTTCACGCCTAAAAGAGGTAATTGTGAGTGTTGTTCTGTGATAACCCAACCTCGACTAAAAACATTGAGGATCCAATTACCATTTACTCAGGGACGCCTTTTTCTTGCCAGATCAGCTTAAAAAGTCTCTAAGGCAGAGAAACATTCTGACAGGTTATGTTTGAGTACCTTGCATGAGGAATAAAAGCTTAGTTCCTGTTATTTGTAAAAGTTGTGTAATCAATTCGTATCATGTATTAAAAACTCCAGGGAACTGGAATAGGTTAAATTAATAATTGTACTACTGATCAATGAAGTTAAAGTTGAATTCTAAGGGAAACAACAGGGCTATAAACTGGAGGATGTAATTTACAAATCCCACTTCCAGTCCTATGTCATCTGTTAAGGAAACCTTTTTGTCTGACCATCCAGGACCCACTCTGGCAGTCACACTTCTACCACCCCAGAATTTCACCCCAGCTGGTGCCAAACACTCTTTGCAGTGGATGGCTCCAGTGAGTCAATGGGTGCCTCGCTAGACTCCCTAAACACACCACTCTCACAAAGTCAGACCAGTTTTCCTTACAGGCTCTGCCATAACAGACCAGGTTTCCCGTAACAGTCTCAGATGTCTGATTTCTGTAAGTACTTTAATCACAACAGGGTCACACAAAACTGGCTCGAGATCAAGCTGGATGCTGCCAAGAAGGGGCCCTGAATCAAGCAATCCATGGGCTTTTGTATCTGCAGTCCATGCACACTGGGGGGCTGGGGTCTTCCGTTGGCTCCAGTCATATCTCTGAGTGGCCAGTCACCTGGCTGTGCCACAGGTCCCTATGCCCCTTGTTGTGCAAAGGGTCACTGCCAGATCACTGCTCTTGCTGGAAACTCCAGCCACTTCCTGTGGGCCTGATATCTCTGAGTCTGAAAGATTTTTAGGCTGCTAGCAGCTGCTAACCTTTTCCCTAAAGAAAACCTTCTCAAGAAAGTTTCTTCTCAAAACAATCTTGCCAAACAACTATCGTTTCTCAAAACAGCCTTTCCCTGGTGGTCTAGTAGTTAAGATTCGGTGCTCTCACTGCCACAACCTGGACAAAATCGAACCTGGGTTCGATTCCCGGACAAAAAACCCGCAAAACACCACCTAGAAAAAGACTGTTTTGGGAAAGGGTAGTTGTTTGCCAAGGTTGTTTTGAGAAGAAACTTTCTTGAGAAATTTTTCCTTGGGAAAAAGTTAGAAGCTGCTAGCAGACTAAAAATCTTTCAGACTCAGAAATATCAGGCTCACAATTTCCCCACACACAAAGCACAACCTGCAGCTTGCACTGCATTGCAGCAGCACACCGAGCTACCCACACTAGGTGTATTCCTCCACACCAACTGCCACTAATGTCCAAGCTCGGACTTTCTGGCTATTCACAGGCTTTTTCCCAGAGGTGGCCTTGCCTGTACTGGTATTTCAGAGGCAGGCATTCATACAGAAAGGAGTTACACAGAGAAACAGTTTTATGGTCTTTTTACTGAACATGGAGGGTTTCCTCATATTAGCAGAGGTGCAACATGGCTACATGTCTACATGCCCTGGCCTAACCTGGGGGTTGCCCATGGTGTCTGAAGACACAGCTTGCAAAGATTTATGAAGTATGGATGTTAGGTGTTTGGATCCAATGTTTGAGATGAGAGGAGGAGGTGTCATATAGCCATCCTAAAGAGAAGACAAAAAGTGTGATGATCTGTCTAGATGGCTGCCAAGGAATGGTCTTACACCTTCTTCCACCACGGCTGATCTTCGTACCTTAAAAAATATTTAGACAACTGCTCTAGTTATTTCTCCAATGTAATTTTTTTGCCATTAAAATTTTAAAAAGCACGAACTTCTCTGCAAGATAAAAAAAAAATCACAAACAATAGAGCAGCTAGTTAGGATTTAGTGGACACAAGACCACAGATAGAGGAAATAATGCCTTGTATAAAATGAAAAACAAAATAATTTTTAAAAGCCCAATGCTTCTTTAAGCAAGGGACAATCAGAGCAGAACACCCTTGCAAATCAATCATCCACTACAAACCAGAACATATTGACATCTCAGTCTGCAGTCACTCAGGATGGGGACAAACTCTCCTGATGCCAGCATAGCTTGAGGCTTTCTGAGACATCTGGTCATTTCGTTATAAGGTGAAGACTGCAGATAGAACAGAACATATATGAAAATTAATTTAAAAGAAGGGGAAAATCATCTTGTGATTGTTGTTGGGATGATTACAAGTAAATGCAGTGCATTGACTAAGCAACAAGCAGGAGGTGGAGAGGAGTGTAACTGAACTTGCTGCATACAACAAAACCAGCATCCAAAGCAATTGGTATTTTCATAACTTTACTGGAAACAATAAAAGACACAGATTCAAACAGAAGTTGAGTGACATAACATGAGAGGTCACTCTAGAATAGAATTATAAGGCCCTGGAAGCTCCTGTTAACCCTACAGGGTGACAAACAATAAGGAAACACAGTAGAAGTGCAAGAAAGTTACACCAGATTGCAAACTGGGTCGATTTCTTTCCCTCTGCATGTAGCTTTTTCAAAAATATGTAATATTTATATATCCATGCCCTAAACCAGCTATAATATTTTTTCTCTTCTCCCACCAATACTCAAAAAGATGGAACCAGATTCAACCTAACAGCAATGTGCCAAAGTGGTACTAACTCTCATAGGAGAAAAGGATGGCATCTTCATCAGTTATGTTCAATTATTGGGAAAAATATTATTGCCCATGATAAGTAGTGCATCTTCACTTAACATACAGGAGTTATCAAATGGGGAAGGGAGGGGTGGAAGGGAGTGTGTTGTTTCACCAAATTACTAAAAAAAAAAGAAGATCAATGGAAAATAACCAAATCTATCTATGGCATCTAACAAGGTCCCCTGATGTTCCTTGAGTGTCTTTACTCTGTCTTCAGTAGCTTTTAATTTGCCTTTGCAAATGAAACCTCTTCTGCCATGGTTACTTTTCTTCGTTATATTTCCTTTTACACATGGGAGTGAGTTTTTGTCTGTTTTCTCAATTGTACAGCAATGCTGTCTTCATTAAATATTGGCTCTCAGCTCTTTTCTCAAATTTATGTCTCTTCCTGCAGCATATGTCTTGCTTTCATTGAAAGAAAGTTTGCCATTTTGTTAATAAAATTCCCATTTTTAAAGAAAGAAACTGAAACCTCTCTTCTAATTACCTACACTCATACAAACTAATGATGTTAATTTGGTAACAGACATGTCAAACTCCAATGGTAATTTGCACTTTACAGTGGCTCAGTGTGGGTTTGCAATAACATTTGCTACCTTAAAAACATGAGGTGAAATCTTGGCCTCATTTGAATCAATTATTTTTTTTTCTCTTTCAGTCTTCTCAGGACCATGACACATTGGTGCCTCGTGAATTCAGAGGTATTACCTGTTTGCTGTGAACATGGCCATATGGACATATCCTTTGCCACATGGTATCACAAATGAATATCTGACTTTTTCCCCCAAGAAGTATGTGTGTACTACATGATGGTGCCATAAAATATTTATTTAGGTCAAGTCCCTGCTCCCACCAAAATTGACAGTAAAGAATTGTGGTGATCTCAAAGGGAAAGGATTTCATCCTAAAACATACAGAAGGGCAGTTCTGTAATTGGGGAGCACAGAGAAGGCAAACTTTAGTCCTGAAAGCAGTTTTGCTGCAGAGTTTTCTTTCATACAGATGTGTAAATATAGTGCCTTGTCTTTTCACTGCACTTTCCCATGTTTTGACTGTTTTTTGCTACACACAGTCACACAAATTACACAAGTTACACAAGTAGTGCTTGTTACAAAAGTGTCAGATTTGCTTTCCCTCCACTGTCTTTCCCCTAAAGTAAGGAGCATCCATCTAGTCAATTGTAACTAGGTAAAGCTGAGCAGTTTATGATAAGTATGGGGTCAGGGAAGAATGAGTCTTGCCTCCATTATGTCAATCATTTATGGCTTCCAGCACCCATCCCAAGGAAAGGGTTGAACACTTCTTTTATCTTCTTGGTTTCCTGTTATTTTATTCAGGATTTTGTTGTTAAAGCAACTACAATAATATTTGAGAGAAAGAGAAGTCAAGATACAAATATAGATAAAAGACAAGTATGGGAAGGAGAAGGAAATGTCTCTGTGGGAAAACATAACATGCAGCAAGGGAGTGCTTCAGATATGTTCTGCTTCAGTGAGCATTGGGACAGTATTCATTCAGCCTTAAGAAGGATGTCTTGGCTGTGTCCCAGATGCAGACCCCGTAATTATCTCAGAAAAGTTTTATGCCTAGCACTTCTTTTAAAGATAAAATAATTTAGGTTATTGGCTAACTGGTCTCAAATAATACTAAGCATTACCATCTCCTTTCTTTCTCACCCCAGCCCGTAGGTACATCTCACTCACTGTCCTCCTTCAGCTACCTCTGTAACCTTCAACTCTCCAGTGAATTAAAGCAGCTCTCTTCAGGTAAGTACTCCACAGATACCATTATCCCCTGGGTCTCTGTCTGAGCTTCATAGTCTCAAAATCTATTTTCCAGACCTCTCTTTAGAAAGAGCATACTGTGAAGCAGTAGGACCAACTCAGATATCAAAGAATGATAGAATGACCCTTAAGATCATCTAATTCCAACTTCCCCACTATGGCCAGGAATACCTTTCACTAGACCAGGTTGCTCAAAGCCCCATCCAACCTGCCCTTGAACACTTAGAGTGATGGGCCATCCACAACTTCTCTGGATATCCTGTTCCAGTGGCTTACCACCCTCTTATTCTTCCTAATATCTAATTGTCCTGGGGGTATTCTATGGTCCTGTATTCCCTTATTGGCTGTTCTATGTCCAGACATGGAGTCCTGTAGCTTTAAGTTCAAAGAGGGGGGAGGCAGTGGAATTCTTTCAGCACCTGTGTTCAAAACACAGATAACTTGCTCGGGTTTTGGTTTGTTTTGTTTTTTTTTTCCCCCACGGTTCTCTTGTTCTCTGGAGAAAGATGGAGAGTTTTCTTTGCTTTTTACCTAATTTTTTCTTAGTTAGGTGAAGCAAGAAGTTTTTCCTGGGACTGTGGCTTCTTCTTCTTCTCCTGGAATAGCTCAACTTTTCTCCAGTCTGAAACACCAGGACATTGCCGGGTCCCCCTCCCCACACCACAACCTAGAGGCCAGCTCTGGATCCTGGAGGAAGCTTACAGAAAGAACAAGACCTACAAAAAGGACTCTGAATGTACCAGCTCTTCTCTGCAGTGAGAGGTTTTATTACTTTTTTTTTTCCCATGCTTGTGAACAGCCTGCTTGTTAAATAAACAGGGATTTTTTTGCTTTCCTCCAGAGATTCTTTTTTAAACCAGGGGTTGAAGAAACCTGCCTTCTATTAGAGGATGCATTCATTTCAGGACGTTTCCTCCCAGTTTGTCTCAAACCAAGACAAATAATTTGGTGCATTGGCCAGGAAAGTGAAAAAAACTGTACTGATTACATTTTGGTTTTAATTACTTTGTATTGGGGTAAAGCAGTTAGTAGTTAGTTAGTTTGAGGTAATAATGTCTTTCTGGTCCCTAGGCCAGTTTGCCTATCCACAGATAGCGCCAATTTTGTCCCTGGCACATAACTTTTACAGAGCAGGGGCACAAATCCGGCTTGCTATTGTGATATGCTCAGTGATAATGATTTATAGAAGGTTAACAGAGGTACAGGAGGCGTTCAAAATGTGTATGGTCTGTTTTTTCTCCATCCTAGTCTCCGTCCGAGTCTCAGTAGCCTGTTTTGGGGCCTTACAAAGGAATTTTTTGCAATTTATTAGTAATTACATCCAGTTTGTTGGAGGAGAAACAGGGGATCAGGTTTCCCAGCCTTTCATCTCCTTCCCCTTTAAATCTGATATGCCACATTTTGAGAATGTTTCGTTTCCCCTGGATGTCAAAGAAACCACTTTCTTGGTATTTTATATGCTAGGCTTCCTCTATAGGGTCTTCAGCTTGTCTAGAATCAGGGCTGAGATGTCCAGAGGGGACGATGAGACGCCAGACTCAGGCGTGGAAAAACCCGAGTAATGAAGGGAATGGGAGGATATGGGCCAAACCCAAAGGAATTCTTTGACCCAATAGCTTGTAATTTCCTCCCTGAACAAACTCAGAATCCAGCTGAGGTAGGGAAATATCTGAAAGAGAAGTGCAATGACAACTCTAATGAGAAAAATCTCATTGCAAGAAGCTGGTGCCTGGTATATGCTTATCGTACGCTGCTGGATACTACAGAGCAGCGGATAAAGGCAGAGGGGCAGGAAAATAAATCAGCAGAAGTAGATACACAGTTTGTGATGATTGGGAATGGGGCTGCAGTCAAGCCTCATCCTTAATGAGCTACAACTGTGCAGGACAGGTGACCAGTATTGAAGGCAATGAAACATGGAGTGCTGAGGTGTAGTGACCAATGACAAAAGTGTAGAGAGGGCATACAGATGTAATGCATTTAAGATGAAGGGTATAAAAGGTTGTACTGAAACGCAATAAAGTGCTGATGCATGAAGACTTCTTTGGTGTTAGTCCTACCTCCTCCATCAAGCAGACATCCCAGCCACTCAGGCTGCAGCCGAACCAGACAGGGAGCCTAAGCCAATGCAGTTGCTCTTATCATGAGAAGAAAACACAAAAGCAAAACTAATCGCCCAGTGGATGTGGATGTTGATGATGTGGAGGAAGGACCTCAGAGCCAGAAATTATTATGGAGTCCCTGTTCATGAAGGACATTCATGGCCTAAGAAAGGATTATATTTGATGGTCTGATGAATCTATATTAAGTTTGTTAGTCTATCTTTGGGANATTCTGGAGTCGGGAGTCAAGGAATTGCCCTGTGCCTGAGCTGCTGTAAACATCTTGGCTGGGCACAGAGAAATTTGAAAGATAATAAATAATAAATAATGCAAGAAACCTGAAAACAGGAATTTGCGACTCCGTTTCATTCTTGTGCCAGACCCAAAACCTTCAGAGGGCTGAGGGCAAAAAGCACCACTCGAACCAGTCCACCACGAACCACGACCTGAATCTCGGGTGAGAGAAACCCTAAAACCCTGAGAAGATACGGCTCTTAAGAAGTGTGAGGGAAAGATACCTGTGCCCACACAATCTTCAGATGCAGCAAACCCCGTGGAAGACCACAGAACAAGGGATTCAATGCTTCAGAGAACTGGCAGTGGTGGAGATTCTCAGCTGACCCAACAATTAGGAGTCCAGACTCAGTAAGATGAACATCAGTGAGGTGGCTAAAACTCGTATGACTTGGGCCACAAGAATACGCTTCTGCTTTAGGAATGATGAAGCGGAATGAGGGGGGTGACACTCTGCTCGCTATGGCAAAGGTCTGAGCATTTGCAGATGCCCTGCATAGCCCAACACATGCAAGGATCTCAGCTGTAGAAACACATCTGCAGAAAATTGAAGATAGGATGGAGCAGAATCAGCAGAAACTCAAGAAGATGATTGAAGAAAACCTTCTCCAAATCTCATCAGTACAGACCAGAGGTTCTGTTACCAGATCCAGATGTCTCACAGCTAGGAAGAGAGGGTACACCCCACAAGGTGAGCTGTGGTTCTTCCTGTGTGATTGTGGGGAACACATGAGGAGATGAGATGGAAAACCCATCACTGCTCTGGTGCAATAGGTTCATGAATTGAAGGAGAGCAAGACTTGGGAAGAAGTTACCAGAAAGGAAGTAGCTCCAGTTGCCTGTAGCTGAACTACCAGGTATGATAGTAGAGAAGATGACATGTCCAATCCCCTTGAAGGAACCTCTAAAATGTATGCCCAAGGAAGGAAGGATAACCAGGGCTAGAGGGGCGTGCCTCTAGCCAGGTAGGGGCCAGGGAAAACCACATCTTTTGAACCATGTGGCCTGGCACATCAGAACCACAAAAATATGAGGCCTTGGTCAACACTGGTGCACAGTGCATGCTAATCCCATCATCACATGTGGGAGCAGAACCAGTTTCTATTGCTGGTGTGGCAGAGTCGTCACAGGATTTGAACCTGGTGGAAGCTGAGGTGGGCCTGACTGGAAATGAGTGGAAGAGACACCCTATTGTGACTGACCCAGAGGCCCTGTGCATTTTGGGCATATACTTCCTCCGATGCAGATACTTCAAAGACCCAAAGGGATGCAGGTGGGTGTTTGGGATGGCTGCTATGGAGACAGAGGGCATTAAACAATTGAACACCTTGCCTGGACTATCAGAAAACCCATCTGCAGTAGGACTCCTGAAAGTGGAAGAGTAACGAATACCAATTGCCACCTCAACGGTGCACCACCGGCAGTATCGGACGAATCGCAATGCTGTGATCCCCATCCACAAGATGATCCATGAGCTGGAGAGACAAGGGGTGGTCAGTAAAGCCCACTCACCCTTCAACAGCCCCATCTGGCCTGTGCGCAAGTCTGACAGAGAATAGAGATTGACTGTGGACTATCGTGCCTTGAATGAAGTGCCTCTACCACTGAGCACTGCCATGCCAGACATCCAGTACAAGCTAGAGTCCAAGGCAGCGAGGTGGTATGCCACTATTGACATCGTTAAAGCATTTCTTTCATTTCTCTGGCTGCAGAATGCAGATCTCAGTTTGCCTTCACCTGGAGGGGAGTGGAGTACACCTGGAAACAACTTCCCCAGGGGTGGAAACACAGCCCCATGGACCATGGACCAGCCATGGACTGATCCAGGCTGCACTGGAAAAGGATGAGGGTCCAGAATGTCTACAGTACATCGATGACATCGTGTGGGGGAACACAGCAATGGAAGTATTTGAGAGAGGAAAGAAGATCATCCAGATTGTCCTGGAAGCCAGCTTTGCCATCAAGAAGAGCAAAGTCAAGGGACCTGCCCAAGACAACCAGTTCCTGGGAGTAAAGTGGCAAGATGGACAGCCTCACATTCCCACTGAGATCATCAATAAGATCACCACGATGTCTCCACTGAACAACAGGAAGAAAACACAAGCTTTCCAAGGCGCCATAGGCTTTTGGAGAATGCACATTCCTGAGTACAGCCACATTGTTCTCTCTACCTGGTTACCAGCAAGAAGAATGATTTCCACTGAGGCCCTGAACAGCAACAAGCCTTTGCCCAGATCAAGCAGGAGATGGCTCATGCTGTATGTTTTGGTCCAGTCAAGACATGACCAGAGGTGAGGAATGTGTTTTACTCCACAACCGGGAGCCATGGTCTGTCCTGGAGCCTTTGGCCTGGGGAGACTCGAAGTCGACCACTGGGATTCTGGAGCTGAAGCTACAGGGGGTCTGAAGCCAAATACACTCCCACAGAGAAGGAAATCTTGGCAGCCTATGAAGGAGTCCAAGCCACCTCAGAAGTAATAGACACTGAAGCACAACTTCTCCTGGCACCTCATACCGGTGCTGGGGTGGATGTTCAAAGCAAATGTTCCCTCTACCCACCATGCCACCAATGCCACATGGAGCAAGTGGATTGCTCTTATCCCACAGTGCACCCACATTGGAAAACTGAATCATCCTGGGATCATAGAAATAATTACAAATTGGCCCAAAAGTGAACACTTAGGTCTCAACGATGAAAAGGATCAAGTGGCATGTGCTGAGAAAGCTCCACTGTACAACCAACTACCAGCAGAAGTAATACGTTTTGCTCTTTTCATTGAGGCTTCCTGTTGCATTGTAGGGATGAACCAGAAGTGGAAAGCAGCCATATGGAACCCCACATGACAGGTTGCAGAAGCTACTGAAGGAGAAGGTGGATCAAGCCAACTCACTGAACTCAAAGCTGTTCAATTGGCCCTGGACATCGCTGAAAGAGAGAAGTGGCCAAAGCTCTACCCCTATACTGATTCATGGATGGTAGCCAGTGCTCTGTAGGGTTGGCTGGAAAAGTGGAAAAAGGCTAATTGGCAGCGTAGGGTTTTCCTTAGTCTGGGCTGCTGAAGAGTGGAAAGACATTGCTGCCCGGGTAGAAAAGCTATCTGTGAAAGTCCGCCATGTAGGTGCCCATGTCCCCAAGAGTAGAGCTAACAAGGAGCACCAAAACATCGAGCAGGTAGATCAGACTGCAAAGATAGAGGGGTCACAGATAGACTTAGATTGGCAATACAAGGGAGAGCTGTTCCTAGCTCAATGGGCCCATGATGCCTCAGGTCATAAAGGCAGAGATGCGACCTATAAGCGGGCACAAGACCGAGGGGTGGATCTAACCATGGACAGTATTTCTCAGGTTATCCATGACTGTGAGACATGTGCTGCCATCAAACAGGCCAAGCCGGTGAAGCCCTATGATATGGTGGACAGTGGTCCAAATATAAGTATGGGGAGGCCTGGCAGATTGACTACATCACCCTTCCCCAAACCCAACAAGGCAGATGCTATGTGGTGACCATGGTGGAAGCCACCTCTGGATGGCTGGAGACCTACCCTGTGGAACACCATCCTGGGTCTTGAAATGTAGGTCCTTTGGAGGCATGGTACCCCCAAGAGAATTTAGTACAACAATGGGACTCATTTCAAGAACAACCTCATCAACATCTGGCCTAGGAAACATGGCATTGAATGGGTGTACCATATCCCTTACCATGCACCAGCTGCAGGCAAAGTGGAAAAGTGCACTGTCTTGTTAAAAACCACCTTGAAAGCATTGGGTGGGGGATCTTTCAAAAATTGGGAGCAGCATTTAGCAAAGGCAACTTGTTAGTTAATACCCAGGGCTCCACCAACAAAGCAGGTCCTGCCCAATCTGAGCCCCTGCATACAGTAGATAGAACCAAAGTCCCTGTGGTACACATTAGAGGTTTATTAGGGAAGACTTTGGGTTAATTCTGCCTTGAGTAAAGACAAACCCATCCGTGAGGTTGTCTTT
>VXBB01015275.1:205688-251944 GCA_013399915.1 Illadopsis cleaveri
GATCCAAGAATTTCCAATTCCTGAGGTTCAAAAGGAGCCGCAGGAAGGAATTTCGTCCAAACATCCCATTGGTCCACTGGATTTGAAATGACCTTTGAAATTGATGAAGGGATGTCTTTCGGAATCGGCCAATCACTCACTAGTGGCAACCCCACTAAACATGTTGAAAAGGGCTTCCCTGGTCTTGAGTGTGTCAAACAAATGGTGTTCAATCCTGATGCATTGGCCAGAGTCTCCCAGACATTCTCTTTGGGTTGAGCTATGGGCCAAACTGCCGCATCGCTCAAAGCAACCAATGAGAAAATGAGGCACACATGTGTTATCCAAGGCCTCCTCCCCATGGGATTCCCTGAACTGCACCACCACCCAAGTCCCAAAGAAAACCCAAGTCCCAAAGTCTCCTTGGCATGTAGAACAAAGGGACGCCCACTGTCTCGATGCCCGCTCATATCTGCGTGCCCATGCTTCTGTTTCCAGTCTGGGGGTCCACGTCTGCTTGCGCTTGGGCTCGGTAGGGTTTCCCATTCTTTGCTGCCTCCCATCTTGGTCCAGCTCCTGTAGAGACACAAGCATAACCCTTGCCCCAAGTTACCAATTTGAATGGTCCTTCGATCTGTTCTGTGTCTGGGTTCCTGACCAAAACCAAAGGAGTCTCCTTTAGTTTTGCTTTGGTACTGTCTGAGAAATGTCTGGTGATTGGCGGAGTGGGCTCTGTAAAAGAGCCATTTAGAAAATTCAACACGTACAAGGCTTTGTTCAAGCGCATGTGTAGTGTTGCATCCGCCTCCCCCCTTTTCTGTTTATCCAAAAGGGTTTTCAGTGTGTGATGTGTCCAACAGCATCTGAAGAACAGTTTTCCTCTGGGTAAAACCTGCAATGTTTTGCTGCAGTAACATATGTTTGGGGTGGCAGAGGTAAGGTATTTGTTATCAAACGTATGATGGAAAAATGCTAAACAGTAAAACAGTCTGTAAAGATTTATAGCAGAAGGAAGGAAAACTTTGAACATGGAAACAATTAGAATGTTTAGGTATCACTTTGGTGAGGTTTGAGATGGCTCTGTCTTGGTTTGAAAGACAGGTGTCAGTTAGGGAGGGCAGGGCCTCCCTTGGAATGGAGAATTCAAACCCCCACCCTCCAAATTATTATAATTTAGAAAATTAAAGGGCTCTCAGGCAGAGGTATGGTGTTGTGGTGCAAAATTCGGGTTTTCTAAAGTTCTGTATTTTTTGGTTTTTGTTTGTAATGATTCAATCCTGTAACTCCCCATCCCCAATTCCTATGGTCTTTCCCTGAGACAAATCCTGTCAATCACACTGTTAACCACACCCTAGGCCTCAAGAGTTCTAGAAAGACGCCAAGGTGACTCAGCAAAGTATCATGCTCCCCACTCCCCTTTCTTTCCCTAAATGGCTTTGCCCATTGTCCCCTGTTCTTGGTCACTCCCCCCCACCTGAGATTGGCTGTGAGAAACCCCCTTACCTGGGACACACCCCTGATATATAATGGGCTGTCCGTGCCCCAGAGCCTCACTCTGTGGAACTGGGAACACCAGATACCATCTCTCTGGCACCAGGAACACTCTGTGGCATGAGGAGCTCTGGCAAGTAGAGCTCCAAGAATAAACCTCTTCAACCCACGCCAAGAGTCCTCTCCTTCCTTCCTTGCCTTCTGACTAATATGTTCCAGCCTGAGGTTCAGACGCACGAAAACATCAGAGGCACCAAGCCTCCATTTTATGTTGAACCTGAGCAACAGCTGGCCGGTGAAGCAGCTCAGGAAATCAACATAGTATGGGGATAGGAATAACAGTTCTTCACTAATATGTATAACTAGGCACACAAACAACAACAACTACAGCATCAATAATAACAAGAACCAGGAACCCAGTAACAGATTCCCTGACTGTAGGCTCTCTTCCCTTTGGTGCAGTTCTGGTCACAGCTGGCAGGGGCACTGGTGGTTCCTGGTGGGCAGGGCAGGTGTGATGACACCCACGTGGCTGCAGGGGGCGCTGTGTAACGGGCTAGGCTACCACACAGTGATGGCAGCTTTGTCCCAGATGGGAAGGGATGGAAGAAATGGATCAGAAAACTCCGGAGCTGAGGCTGAAGGCATGGGAGGTCTTGGCAGGCAGAGGGTGTGGGATGCAGAGTAGCAAAAAAAAAACTTGGAGCAGTGCCGAAGAAGCATCAGGGGGTGGGACAACAGTGACCCTGCTCCCAGCACCATGAAAGGCCCCTCTTTTAGTGGGGCAGGAGATAACAAAGTCCTAGTTCAGTGCTTGCTCCAAGGAGCATGAGCTCACTCCACACCAGCAGAAACAGGACCAGGCTGGACTTCTGTAGCAACAGTGAGTTCCTGTCCCCGAAATGCAGATACACCGCTCCCCTCTGAAGGCTCAGACTGATTGAGAGTTTCCCCTCCCCATCTCAAGCACCCAGCTATCAGTGCCTCTTAGCAACACAGTGGGAAAAAATTCCACTGGTAACAAGTAAAGAAAAAAGGAAAGAAAAAACCCTCAACTCCCAACAGGCTCAAAAGCATTATTGGGAAGTTGGATATTTGGAGTGCTTGATATTGAAAGCTTGGGATATTTGATACTGAGGATACTATATGTTTAGTCTGAAATACTGATTTCCCTCAGAAGTAGTCTGATGAGGATAAAGAGCTATTGAAATAATTCACACTCCAAATGCAAAAGATCAATATTTTAAAAAACCCAAACAAAAAACCCCACAAGATTGAAAAAAACTAAACCGATCTTGGTCTTTCTTATTCTGTTATTATGTTCTGTTATTCAATCTAGAACAGATAACAGCTGGCTGTCGTGTTTTAACTCCAACCAGCAACCAAGACTCATGCAGTTACTTGCTCACTCACCCATGGTGGAATAGGGGAGAGAATCAGAAGAGTAAAAGAGAAAAAACTCCTGGGTTGAGGTAAAGACACTTTAATAGGTAAAGCAAGAATTGCATGTACAAGAAGAGCTAAAAAAAGGAATTTATTCACCACTTCTCATGAATGGACACGTGTTCAGCCATCTCCAGGAAAGCTGGAGTCTGTCATACATGATGGTGCCTTGGGAAGACAAATGCTGTAACTCCAGATGTCTTTTCCTTACTCCTTTCTTCCCTCACATTTATATACTGAGCATGAAGCCATATTATCTGGGATATACCTTTGTTTAGTTCAGGTTAGCTGCCTGAGCTCTGTCCCCTCAGAGTTTCTTGTGCACACCTGCACATCCAGCCTTCTTGGTGGTGGGGCAGTATGAGAATGTATTAATTTTGCACAGCCTGGTTTTTGATAGCAGAGGGGTCACAGAGGTGGCTCCTGTGAGAAGCTGCTGGAAGCTTCCACCATGTCCAGTAGAACCAATCCCTGATGGCTCTGAAGATGGACATGCTGCTGGCCAAGGCTGGACCAATGAGATAGCCTCTGTGATGGCATATTTAAGAAACTCCAAACAAAGTGGGGGCAGCGTTTATTCCAGCCAGAGAAGAGGAAGAGATGAGAACATGTAAGGGAAACAACATGGAGACATCAAGGTCAGTGAAGAAGGAGGAGGAAGAGGTACTCCAGGCACCAGAGCTGAGATTCCTCTGCAGGCCATGGTGAAGCAGCTGTCAGTGGGAAGGAGGGAAGGGCTGGGAGGAAAAGGTGTTTTAAGGGCTTATTTTACTTCTCATTATCCTCCTCTGATTTTGTTAGTAATAAATTCACTTTGTAACCCTAAGCTGAGCCTGTTTTGCCCTTGATGTGTTTTTCTCCTGGTCCTTATCTCAACTCATGAATCCTGCATTAATTTTTCTTTCCTTTTCCTCTCCTCTGCCCAGCTGTGTCAGGGGAGGGTGAGCAAGTTACTCTTGTGTGTGCCTGGCATTGGGCCAGTGCTAAACCACATCGATGTCCATCCTCTGCTGTGCAGAGGAGCCCACCTACAGGGGCCACTTCACCACAGGAAGAGCCACATGCACGTGAGCGACAGCAGAAGGGGTGTCATGGCCCACCAAAGGTCTCTCTCTAAGGGGTCCCCAGACCCTGCACCAGACCACCACAACATGATGCAACAGATGCACAGTGTTGCGAGGAAAAGTGTCAAACCTAGCCCCCCCAGGGGAGGCACCTGGGCATTCCCACCTAGCCCAAATACATATTAATCCAATGGTTTCTGTACTTTTTGTGGGGTGGCAAGAACTCACCACCAAGAAGACCAGATGGAGGGAGCCATGAGACATCATTGGGATCCTCAGGAGGGTGATATGTTTCTACCTAATCCCTGTTACTCTCTCTGTCCCCCCCACTCTTTCTTTCTTTCCTTCCTTCCCTTCTTCCTTTCTTTCTTCCTTTCTTTCTTTCTTTTCTNTTTAGTATTAAAAAAATTATCATTTTTTGGCACCAACATCTAACTTCATTTGATTTTAATCAAGTTCTGTACTATATTTTGAACTTTTGTGGGTTCAATTAAATTTATTCGCAAATTTTTCTTTGCTCTTCCGTGTTTAAATTGGTTCATAACAGTATCTTACCCAGGAAGTAGTGTTTGGTCACCTGTATTCAAGAAAGATCAACTCAGAACAGGAAGGAAGGAAAGGAACTCCTTAAATTAAAAGACTTTGAGGGCAAGAGAACAAATTGAGAGGAAAATTACCATTAAAAACACCATCAAAACAAAATGTTAGAATAGTCTTTAGTAAGAATAATAAGGAAAAAAATTAACTGGTTCTACTGGACTTTGTTCAGTTCATAAAAGGAAAGATATGGAATAGTTGCCAATGAAAATAGGAGACTGAAACTGAGGACCTTCCAGTTCCATGTCCCTAACTGTGTTTTAGAATTTTTAAAAAATGCATATATTATTTTGAATGGTTCCAGCTTTGGCAGGCTTGTCCTTTTTTATATGACTTGTCCACTTCCAAAATAAGTTTCAGTCTTGTGCATGTCTGTCTGTCTGTCTATCTCTCTACCTCCCTCAGATTTCACATTTATTAGTGATTTGACAAGGTACACTTCAGCCTGGTTAATAAGTTTGATGAAAAGAAACATGAGGAGAGGACCACAGTTTCTGACCTAACCTCCCATAGGCCTCAGAACTGCTGATGTAGTTGGGGAAACTGCCAGTTTTCAGGACAAATCTTTTTTGGGTCTGAAACCAAGAGCAACATATTTCAAACTAAGTGCAAGTTGGGGAAAATCACTAAAATTTAAGTTAGCCTCTTTATTCAGACAAATTGAGAGAGAAGGGTAATACCAGTTATGAAGCAGAAGAAAAGCTTCAGAAAAGGGCCAGGGGAAAAAACTGGTAGTATTTGTAGAATGGAAGTGAGAATGGGACAAGAATAGCTGAGCAGGTAGTAGAATATGAGACAAGGTTTAACATGTGTCACCTGGCCAAGGTGAAACATAGGTCTCCCCTTTGATAAAGCTATGACAGGAATACAGTTTTGAGCTAAGAAACAGGGCAACATGCTACCTTGATTCTGGCATTTGGCAATCTCACCAAAAAACTTCTGTTTTCATAGACTGTTAGATTTGATTTCTCATCCCTCACCCTGAAAACTAAAATGGAGAAAAGTATTTTAACACATTTATATCATCTTCTATCCAATCATATATTTTTTTTTTTCCATTAATTTAATACTGAGCAAGTATTATGACTTCTTTATAGGTAATCACTTTATTGTCAGTTTCCTATTCCGTGCCATTCACCTAAAATCAACACAGTAAAATAATAATTTTAGTAATTAGTCTGATCATTTAAATTAGATAAAGGTTAGGGGGGCAGATCATGCCCATTTCTCAAGTGCCCTATCTCCATTGAGAGACTGATGTAGGACAATATATTCTCTCTATGAAGTGCTCTCTGTTGGATAAAGCAATCACTTTCTTTCCTATTCCTTTTATCTTTTCTGACTATAGCACAGAGCAACATCATTAAGATAGAATTACATAGCTCTCAGATTGCAAGTACGTTACCACTTACACAGGTCAGTGCAAAGCTTGTCTCATTATGTGTGTCCCTCAGCTTCAGGGGAGCCCATGAGAGTCCCTTCTCACTTGTGCTGGTATAAATCTAGAATAATTTAATGCAAGTCAATGCATCATATCTGAACGCATGTCTGCAGCAGAGACATCTCTGCTCAGGGTACTACTTCATTAATTTCTGATTCTTTACAGCTGTTTAACTGCACGTTAATTTACTAAAACATTGCATAACTAGAAGTTCAAGCATTAAAATGGCACTAGTTACATAAAAAGCAACTAGAAATATGTGAATTATTCCTTTCCAACACTCACAGATTACAGCATGATCAAGTCATGATAAACTAACTTTCATTGCTCTTTTATTATTAAGATTCATTTCTCCACTGCTGGGGGTTAGATTTGTTTCTTTTTCACTTGTAGAATTTTTTCCCATAAGTTGCTATGAAACTAACTACTGGGTACTTATAGGTACTTAAGCAGGACAAAGGGGCCAAAGAAGAGGAGTTGTAGCACCTGGCTACACTTCTTTGGGTCTCTGGAAGTTTCTCTTGGAGCAGAAGATAATGCGAGTTTTGGGGCAGGTAAAGGACAGGGATGGGGACAGCTTCTCTCTCTTGCTCTCAGCATTCGGAGAGAGGACGGCCAGGCTGCTGCTTGCTGCGGGAGGAGTTCACTGTCACCAGAAAGTCCAGTCCTAGGAAATCTACCATCATCTGCTCATGTGCCCAGGAATTCTGAGCTCCGCCTCCTGCCCTGCTGGAGCTGGGCCAGCCCTGTCCTGCCACCGCCACTTCTTCAGCACTGCTTTGAGGCTTTTTGCTATGCTGTGGCCCTGTACTTCCCCTGCCCTGCCAAGACATCCCTGCCATTCTAGTTACCATCGTGGAGCTTCTGATATAGCTCATCCACCAGCCCAGGATTTTCCAGTGTTCCAGCTTGGTGCTCTTGAAGTCCTGCAGGGGCACCGAGATCAGACCGCCCAGGCTTTGTGAAACAAAGCCCCTCGAGGTTCCTGGTTCTGTTTATTATTGATGCTATAGTTGTTGTTATTTATTTGCCTTGTTATACATACTAGTAAAGAACTGTTATTCCTATCCCCAAACCTCTGCCTGAAATCCCCTTTAGTTTTCTAAATTATAATAATTTGGAGGGAGGGGATTTGAATTCTCCATTCCAAGGGAGGCCCTGCCACCCCCTAGCAGATACCTGCCTCTCAAACCAAGACTTCCACTCATTCTTTATTTCTGTCAAAATCACTTACAGATAAAGTCTCCATTTGCAGCTATTTGAAATATTGAAATTTTGGATTTGCTGTAGTAAATAAAGTCATGTGACTTTAAATTCATTTATACATTTGAATCTAGACAAAATAGCTGTCTTCATTGTATTTTAATTCTGGTAGTTAGCAAAGTGGGGCCAGAGGACACTAAAATCTACTTTGCATCCTTAATGACTCCCATGATACTGTCCTTAGGCCTTTGGTATCTCAATTATCCAGTGCGTTATGCACTCGGAATTTTAATCAAATCAAGACATCTTACCTAGTACTACTCAGGTCAACATGCAACTTACTAGACCCAGAAAGTATGGGGGGAAGTCTCCTATCTTTTTCAAGGGGTATTTCACTACTTAATGGAAAAGATTTAGCAGAGAAACTTCTGTTACATCCAAGCCAAAAAGCAGGCTAATGGCAGGCAAAGACAGCCAAAATGTCAGACCAGCTCCAGTCCATACACATGAATCAGGCTGAGCAGCATGCTAACAAATGAGCTGGTTTTTCCATTGTTAAAGAATATCTTATTTTCGTTGAAGTTTGATCTAGTTCTTCCTTTCTTGGTGAAACTGGAAGAAACAAATCTGCTAAATGTTGTGGGTTTGATTTCTAAAACTAAGCCACTTTGCCACAGAAGTCCTACAGGGTTTTTAAAAGCTATTTGGGGTAACACAACACAAACATTCTGCTATGTACAAACTGCTGTTCTCTGCTTACCAAGAAGACAAGAAGTGAGCCCCACAGAGGGCACTGTTAGCTCATCAATCCTCTGGCCCCAGATGGGCATGTACATTGCCTGCTTACATACACACACATACACACATGCTCACATGATAACAAAGAGATTTAGTACATCCAAAAGTCCCTGTTTATTACTTTAGCTGCTGCAGCACTAGTGCTTCCACTGATCTCCAAAAGCAAACTGGGCATTGTATTCCTGTTGGCTGCAGCATTCTCCTACCACTTTTGCCCAGCAATGACTGAGAACATTATTTTTACTTTGAAGCGTGCTACCTTCATGTCAGAACCCACATCTACTTGGAACTCTCCCAAAGCTTTTGGCATTGTGGTACATAAAGCTGTGGTCTTCCACCAGTACAAATGTGCTCTGAGTCACAGGTTAGGTTCTAACTCTGCCCAGCCTGTTCTTAGACATATAGCCAACAGTCTTAATACTGAGGAAACAGACTGCTTTAGTACGTCTGGAGAACATTGAAACACTTAAGAGTTGTAGAAGTAAAAGCTTACATTCAGCTTCCGCTCGCTATACAGGTGACCAGTAAGCATGGGGATGTATAGAGTTGAAAACATAATTTCAGCTATATTATTTAGTTACTATATTCCAGACACTATGTACTATAAATCCTTGCAGGAAAAACACATGAAGCTGAAAAATTCAACTTTCATCCAAATTCATAGATTGAAACAGAACTCAAGTTACACAGGTTGACACTCTTACATAGGTCAGTATCGCAATCTCGTGGGGTTTGATTTGATGTTGATAAAGCAAGATTGATGAAATATAAATAATTCTCACTATCTTCATTTTATTTCGATGGTTTTAAGATACTGTAGTCAAGTCAGTTGTACTCCTTGTCTCCAAATAGTTTCATGTTATAAGTAATAAAATTACAATAAAATATGTTAATTATCCACACACAGGTAAACACATACTATATAGTATTTAATTCAAACATATGGGAGAAAAGGTCTCACCCAGTTAATGGAGAAGTACTTGAGCGAGACAAGGACAATAACTGAAAAAATGATATTACTAGGATAATTTTGCAGTCATTTTTTATTCCAAAAAGTTGTATTTTTTGTAAACCTGACATTTCCAAAACAGTGCAAGTGAATCAGAATACAGGTGAACACAAGCTTCTAAATACAGGTGACAAATACAGGTGACATCAGTAAGAGTGAACACATTCTTCCAAACACAAGTTCACAAAAAGAAACATACAATTTTACAATATAGAAGCAGTGATATTCTGATAAAAAGAAGGGACGATGGTGCAGGTACTCTACTGTCCATGCAAATCAAGCTTCAAAAGCAATTTGTCTTCAGGCCAGTTTAATCAATGCACATTCAATGAATGAAATTCTACTTTCACTTATATTCAAGAAACTCTAGCAAGTGGGTAAACTTGGACAAAGGATAGAAATTAGTTCCATGACTCCCTTAATTCTTTAGTGAAAGTAGTATTATATATTTCCATGTCAAATGGATACCATGCTTTAAACTCGTGCAAGACTCCAAAATGTGCCCATAAACAGAAGACATTCAAGAAAGTTGATACTAAATATTGTCAAAGAAAGATTTTTCATATCTATTGCTTTCAACAAGCTGGGCTACCTGCACATTACTGACTTGGTATGTGGGGTCATTACCATTCATGTATTTAGGCACAGAAAGGGCTGTTTTCACTGTTATGCTTGGCATTGCAGAAGTCTTCACCATTTTGAAATGAAAAGATTAAGTGGTTTATAGGGTTGGAATTTACATCAGGCATAATTTCTCTCTCAGATAACACAGGCAACCTGTGAGATGATTCAATTCAGAGGTTGATCCAGTATTTTCTACGGTTTGCTGACTTCCTCATTACTATTAAACAAATAAAAGAACAAGTTTATTCAGGAAAAAAAAAAAAAAAAGCATGTGTTTCTTTAGCTACAAGGGCCAAGAGAATACCAGTGACATTCTTGGAACACACTAGTTGTGCTGTTGCTTGGGGAGAAATTTCAAGACCCAAACCCCTTGGTTTTCAAACGAAAACAGCTGTGAAAGGTGACTTTACCCCTGTGCTGTGGGTTACCGAAACTGTGAAATGACTGTGATCTTCTTGAAATCAAGATGGAAACTACACGGGATTGCAACAGCACCAGTTCTGCATTAAGTAATATTTTTCTTTGATTCCCTCCCTCGCCTTCTTTCCTGATTATCTTTTTCTGAGATTGTTTTCTTCTTATCCTAAAAACAACTTCAGGGGTACTATTTGTAATAAGGCACCTTCTACACTGCAAGTTTTAGCTATTATAGATACCAGAGCATTTGAAAATGTTACTGCCCCCCTTCTAAGCTTCCTCCTGCATAGCTTATAGCTAGTGCAAAGTGAGCCTGCTGGGAAAAATGGCAATGTAAATTCAGCAAACCTTTCACTGAAGTTGTCAAAGAAAACTGATGAGATTGTCTCAAGATGGATTGACTGGAGAGCAGTAGTACAGTGACTACCCTCAGCCTCTGTGCAAGCAGAACAGCACAAAGAAACTAACAAGTAGCTGACAGATGGGAACTCCCAGAGTGCTAAAAGCAATATCTAAAGCAACCATGTCTCTAGATATTTAGGATGATTTCTTAATTAAGAAATCATACCTCTATAGCAGAGGTATGTTCTAAACATTCTTGAAGTGTATTACATTTTCGTAAGATTTTGGGATTAGAAACTGATTGCAACCAACTGATAATTGTGGTACTTTTTGTTTGTTTGTTTGTTTGTTTTTTAAGAAGTGGAAAGATGCATCTACAGTACTCAATATGAAGAACTGGTATGATTCATTGCCAAATCTTGCTTGGAAGCAAGAAAAAGCCACAATGGAATTTAATTAAGAAAAGGGAGAAAAAATTTGGAGAGTAAAACCAAAACTATCCATGACAACAAAACAACTGAGTACCTAGCAGTGATGATACTATGAATTTGTGGATTATTCCACAAATATGGCACTTACCTGGCCAACAACTAGATTTTCACTAAGGGATGACTTGTGCTGGACCAATTCTATGACAATTCAAGTCAGAAATTAAAAAGTCCAGTGTGGGCTCAAATGCGATTTACCTTTATTTTTTTTTTTAAATAAAACCACTTTTGCTTTGCAACAAAATAAAACAAAAAAGTCCAATAAAATCTGAAATTTTGAATTTGCAATTTTTTTTAAACTCTCTTCTTTATACAGTTTAAAAAGATATTTCAAAGGTATAACTAATTTTGATTTTTAAAATACCATAAGGAAGCATTTCTGTCAGATTTCAAAGTAAAATTTTGTTTAAAAAGTGGAAATTGATGATTTTAACTTTTCAAATGAACTTTCTCCTTTTTTGAATGGAAACTTTTAAATTCAGTTCAATTCACAAGTAATTTCACATGTGTCCTGAATTATTCCTTCAGCAATTTTACTTTTTCATAATTTTCGGGGGGATCAGTTCTAGAGAGGGCAGATACTGGAGATGCTTACAGGTAATAAAAAGACTCCCTTTTTAACCAAGTACGTTAAGCAATTTCAATTTATAGTTGTGAATCAATCTCACATCCAATTTCTGTCTTAGATTTTTTTAAAGAGAAAAAACAGACAATTAGCTTTTGTTGTTTAACAAAACTAACCAATGTCAGACATATGCTGGAAGGAATTCAACAACCTTCAGTATTAGATGCAGATACAGATTAGATATTTGAAGGAAACTCTACTCTGAAGGTGATGAGAAACTGGAACAGGTTCTTCAGAGAAGTTGTGGATGGCCAATCCCTGTAAGTGTTCAAGGCCCAGTTGGATGGGGCTCTAAGTAATCCGGCATGGCCATGGGCAGAAAATTGGAACTAGATGATCTTTAAGGTTCCTTCCAACACAAGCCACTCTATCAATCTTTGGTTTTCTGATAATACAGCAGTTCAAGGCCAGAAGGGATTGGGCTTTGATTTGGATTTGGTCTAGCAAAAAATCTTCCTGCCCATGGCAGGAGCATTAGAACCAGATTTTTAAGGTCCCTTCCAATCCAAGTCAGTCTACAGTTCTGTCTCTAGATGATAATACATGAGTGCAGTCAAATGCCACCAGCTTTTTAGTTTTGCACTCTCTTGGAAAGTTTGTACTCCACTACATATGCTTATAACAGGATTTTGCTATGGATTTTGGCTTAAATGATCATTTGTCACACAGAATCTGTCAAATCAACAACTATTGTTTTAAGAAAGATAGTTGAATAGACTAACAGTTTTTCTTGTCAGATGTTGAATCAATACACTTAATTCATTTTAAAACTATTTTTCCCTAATGCATGCAGATAGCTAATAGTTAATAAATATCAATCAGTACTGTAGTAATAGCAGACACTTGATGATGGTGGTGGTAAAAAGCAAACAGGAATATGTTTTTATATTTTTATAATTTGAAGCTATCATGAATATGGCAAGGAAGAGCAAGACTTGTTCCCAAGCAGATTCCTTGTATGTTCTCTGTGTTCAAGTTTCCAAACTTCCAGCTGTTCTTTTACCACACCCTTAAGGAAGAAGACATCCTGCAACCTTTTAATCCTGGTTTCACTTTCTACCACAGAGCTTGGCCTTTCTTTCCTTTAAATGGATTTTATACCAACATGATATTTACTCCTTATTTACACAAAGTGCAAAATACAAGTAGAATCTAAACCCAAGTCTTACACAGTTCCACTATTTCTATTCAGAAATCCAAAAGCTTTTTGAAGAAATTTGTTTGAATTAGTTACAATTGGATTTCTCCTAATTCAACAAACAATTTGTTTAAGAATTACCAGCAATAAAAGTGGCAAGCTGAGATCCAATAACATTTGCGCCTTGACTAAACTTCCTTCTAAATTCTTGAGGAAATACATTCAATACTTGGAACACCCAGATAGGCAATCTCAAGACTCAAATATCCAAACATTTTAATCCTTGCACCTACTTATCTCTCTTAAAATTAGCATATAAACAATCATGACTCAAGTATAACTTACATGACAGACATAATGCTTATAGCATGTAGCAATGTATCACTTGCTTTGATAGCAAGTACAGTAAACTTGCTTTACTGTACTATTAACAGTAGCTTTAAAACTATCCATCTTAATATTAATATTACTTAATTACTTTTTATTATTGTTTAAAGAAATTTGTCAATGCCATAGTGGTTGGCCCAATTATATCCTTCTGGTATCTCAACTGTACAGTCCTAGAGACCGCAAAAGAAAACTTCCTGAAGAGAACATTCTCTGGTGCCCTCTTCAGTGAGCCAAAGCAAGCTACATCTTGCTACATGTCGCTGAAGAAGTGTTTTTATCCTCTTCCATCCAGGCTAGTAAAGGACAGACTCAAGATATAGAGTATCACAACTGTGAAATACTTTAGGTTCTGTAGCTTATAAATCAAACACCAAATTTAACTTAAAGAAGGAGACAGTAAAAAGATTTTGGCCTACTTCTATTAAATGATCTATATATGGTATTACCAAGCCTTGTGAATTAAGCATATGAGGATTTCAGCTACTTTTATCTGTAAATCTCCCTTTTCTCTCTTGCATTGATGTTTAAAATACAATAGAATTTATATATATATATATATTTCCAAAGATTTAGCCAGATATCAGTGCTTGAGTGAACTATATAGCTATTCAATAGAAATTATAAAACATTGATACAAATATAAAGACATACTCAATATAAAAAGCTTGTATTTATAAAAAATATTCTTGGGTAAAAGTCTTCCCCTGAGGGCATACTACATAGTTGGATTCATAAATATTGCTCTGCACTGCAGCTTGGTTACCGAAGTTCAAAGTTCAACTCTTAAATGAAGTGTGAATTGCTCCAGTCACCTGACATGGCTGCAGTGGTTGCCTCAGAATATATTCCCTAGATTTTGGGAGTAATAAAGACACAGCATCAATGGGGTCTCCGAAAAATCTGGAGAAGATTCCTTCTTCCACATATGGAAGATACAAGAGCAGGATCTATAGACTAGCGAGTGCATGTCACATGACTGGGCAGTTTTGTTTTCATGGGCAGTTTACTGATTTTTCTGGACCCAGTTCCAACTATCTTCGTTCTCCTTTCTGCTCTTTTCAGCCTCAATAATTTCTTTGTACCTCCGGCGGAAGAAGCCCATCTGCAAATCAGAAGAGATGACATTGGTAAATTATTGAATCATTAAATTGAAACCTACGTTTTCGGTATGACAGATAACATTATGCAGAAAGAACTAGCCCAGGAGTTAGTGTCTAATTCCTACAAGTGCCAATCCAAAATACTAGCTCCTTATTTACATCAGTATAAATGAGATCAGACTGGGTCCCAAATCCTCATAAGTACTCTGCTCCTTTTAGATGAACTACACTGAGATAGAAGTCCTCTTACATGATGTATGAGCTAAAAAAAAAAAAGCACATGAAGCATTCATAATAAAGACAGACCAGCAGAGGCAGATACAGGTTTATTGGTTTAAAATAGAGACTAATGCTAAATTTGCAGCTGAACCTAAAGCCCGGTTAACTCTTAGGTCTTGAGTAAGTGCTGAGAGAGTTTTATGAACAGTATTCTCAGTGTCTACAACTGCACAAAACAAGACAGACAAGAGAAATACCAGTCACCCACCTCCCACTTCTCAGTTCCAGCTATAATCACTGATAATCACTTTTGCATATCTTCTTGTTTCCTAAACCCTTGTACTTAAAGAAATGCAACTGGTTTTCATCACAGTTTGGATAAAAATTCTCATATCTCTGTTTCTTTAGGTCTCTCAGATTAAAAAAACCATTATTTTAATAACAGACTTTGGTAAGCATTCAAGAATAACTTCTCAAACTTGGCAGTGCACTGTTGAGATCACTGAATAAATATTCTGTTCAACATAATTAAACATTTATGTAATTACTACCACTCTAAACCTGTTTTCTTACTCCTGCTGTGTAAAACATGATGTTTTAGTCTTCTTTTATCAACCAGTTATTGCCACTAATTATTCCCAAATTGCCTATGTGGAGGAATATTTTGTGTTGTTTTGTCATTACTAAAATTCCATTAAATTGGACTTCTTAGTTTCAGTTTTCCGCAACTTTAATTTTCTTCAAGTGTATTTTAATTCACGGGGGGTCTAAAAGGCAGCATATTCAATCTGTTAAGTGGGTTTTTCCAGCACATTTTCCTAAAGTTCAAGTCCTTGCCTGTGCCTCGAATTACATCCTGAATTCACAGCAGCATAAGACGATGCACACACCATCCTATCATCAATCCTTATCTCTGCCTCTGTCTTCTGTGCAAAGGGCATAGAAGCTGTAGCACAGTCTAACAAGCCCCTCTCTTTTGGTAAATGGGACATGCTATTAATCTAGAGATAAGTGTACTCTGCTAAGACCATGGGTATACATTACACACATAGCTACTGTCCTAGCTCCAGCCAGATAGGGTTAATTTTGCAGTAGCCTGAGGGAGTATGGCTAAAACCTGGAGATTATTCTACACCACCTGACAACGTCATTGCCAGGGGTTGGAGGGAGCCTTTTCCAGGGGAAGGGGTTCCTTCTGGTCAAGAAAGCAAAGTGAAGGGAACAGTGAGGTAATGCTGGCTCTGAGACAGAGGGATCAGTCCAGGTAATGTGGCTGCAGTCCTCAGCAGCATTTTGCATGTGAATCACTCTTTTCTACTCTTTTGTTGTTAATATTGTTGCTGTTACTGTTTGTTTTCTTATCTCATTGCTTTTTCCAGTAAATTGTTCTTATCACAACACGACCTTCACATTTTGTACCTCCAGTTCTCCTCTCTATGCCACCTGAGAGGAGTTTGGAGTGTTTCAGTGGGAACATTAAATTCGAGGATACAATTCCTAAACCACAACAGCCTAATTTGGTGCCCAAGAGCAGGAAACCAACTTAATCTAAGTGTTTGTTGTATTAGGTACAGAGCCACTGGCTACAATGTTGCTTGATCTGTTCATATGGTTGTGGTTCTTAATCCTGTATTTATTCTTATATGTGCTCATTGCAGTGCTCTTTTTCAGAGCAGGGAAAAGGATCAGGATTACTTGGTTGATGTACTGTGTGATAACAGTTTATCACATGATAACATGTAATGATGATCATTTGGGGTTTGTATTCAACGTTGTTCTCCTATCCTTGCCCCAGAGACAATATTTTGTAGTCCAGTAAAAATCAAACCCAGTCTGTTGGGGGAATAGGGAAGGATGACTTCCCCCATCTTTTTACCCCCTTTTCCTTCTTCAAGCCTGTTACAACAGCTTTGGAGAATTTTGAATTCCCTTTGGCTGTTAAGGAAAGCATGTTGTTGTTGCTAAGTCTGCCAAGTCTCCTCAGTGCAGTCCACACCGTGATAAGAATCAAATAAAATAACCTTTTAACATGATCTTTCAGAGATCTGCCCTGATGGTGGATAGTCATGAGCAGCATGGAATGTGGGAGAAAAAGGCCCAGTTGTTGGAGAAATATGCTCCAATGACTTGGGAGTTCATCCTTGAACAAATACAGGACCCTGATAAAGTGACAGAATACTTGCAACAAGAAGGCTGTGGCAATTCCAGAGAGGAGCAATTTATTGTAATGTGCTGGGCCCAGACTATGATTTATTGGGCACTGCCCTGTACTAGATAACACCTCAGGAGGAGGGGAATGAAAACACACCAGCAGGCACTGTGGCCACTCAAACCGCAGCTGAACCAGATGAACGACTTGTGCCAGTAGCAGGTGACCCTATAAAGAAATTCAAGACAAATTTAGTTCACCTAGTGAGGGATGAAGAGGAATAGGGTGCTCACAACAGGAGGAAGAAGCAGGGCCAGAGAGAATCACCTGATCCCTACCCCAGGTGAGCTGCAAGATATGCAAAAATATTTCAGGAGAGCCTCTTGTGACCTGCCTGTTCTGATGCTGGGATATCACAACATACAATATGAAATGAGATGGTAGTGAAGCCAGGCAGTTGGGATCCCTGTTCCAGAATGTAGGCATTGGCAAGGGGATTGGGAAGAGGACAGAAACTCTCAGCCTCTGGAGGAAACATCTGTCCAGCATGAGGGAGTGGTGTTCTCTCATGGGTGACCTAATAGTGCATTAAGACAAGTGGAATGCCATGCAGAAAGGTATCCAGGACCTGAAAGAATTAGCTGTGCTGAAGGTAATCTACAAGGATTCAAATAACAAGCAGTCCCCTATAGATCCAGACCAGATCCAACGTACACAATCCATGTGGCAGAAGATTCTATGGAGCGTGCCATCATCGTACGCCAACCCTTCGGCATTGATGTCAATGAAAGAAGAAGAAACATTGCTTCCTTCAGGTGATTACCCAACTTTGACAATATGAAGTTCTTTTTTCCTCCTTACCAATCTGTGCCTCAGCTGTGGAAAGACTGAACTAGACTGCAGACAGACTTGACAGACTCAAGCAACTCAGAGAGAAAATGTCCCATGCCCGTGCCAGTATGGACCAGAGTCTCTGCCATTAGGAGCATGTACCCCTCTGCTGGAGAAAGGTGTACACAGCACCAGGTAACCTGCAGTTTTACCTGCATGACCACAGAGAGGACATGAGAAAGTCAGATGGAAAACCCACCTCTGCCCTAACAGCAGCATTACATCACATTCCTGCAAACCCACCTAGGCAAGCGCTATGTTCTTACAATGGTGGAAGCCACCACTGGATGGATGGAGATGTACCCTGTGCCCCATGCCACTGACAAAGCCATTGTCTTGGGCCTTGAAAAGCAAGTTCTGTGGTGACATGATACCCCAGAAAGAATTGAGTCAGACAATGGGACTCATTTAAAAAATCACCTCATAGACACCTGGGCCAGAGAGCATGGTAAGTAAGGAGTGCGTGTATCATATTCTCATGCACCAGCCTCTGGCAGTATTGAATGGTACAATGGACTGTTCAAAACCCACATTCAAAGCAATGGGTAGTGGAACCTTCCAACATTGGGATCTATGTTTAGCAGAGGCCACCTAGTTAGTTAACACTATGGGCTCTACTAATTGAGCTTGCCCTGCCCCATCAAAGCCTCCACATAACAGAGAAGGGGATAAAGTCCCCATGGTGCATATGAGGAATATGTGTTAGGGAAGTTAGTTTGGATTAGTCTTGCTTCTAAGGCAAAGGTGAAGCCGTCTGTTTTTGCTCAAGGATCTAGGTGCACATGGTGGGTAATGCAGAGCGACAGGGAAACACAATTTGTTCCTCAAGGGGATTTGATTTTTGGCTAAGAACAGCCTGTAATGTTGAATTGTATAGTATCAGTTGCTGAATGACACTGCCACTGTATGCCATAACCAATATGGACAAAAAGTATGGAATGCTCCAGATACACCAGTTGTGAGCTCCAATGCAGCTTGCAACAACCCAACAGCACACCAGACCTCCTGCCCTGGAAGAAACCTAGGACAGATAGAACCCACAGTCATGGACTAAATGAACTCAACGGGCTTGGAGGGTCATTGACTATAGAAATGACACCAGTGCTTGTATATACATACATAACCCCCCCCCCATATATATACATACACACACATTTATGTATAGAGTTGGAAGGGGTAGGATCTGGGCATGACATTCATGGCATAGAATAAGGGGCGGATAATGTCCTACTTGCAGCCAGGACAGGGTAATTTTTTTAGTAGCCAGAACAGGCATGGCTAGAACACAGAGATTATTCTATAGCACCTCATGTCATTGGTGGGGGCGAAGGAAAGAGTCTTATTGGGGGAGAAGGGTTTCCTTCCACTTGAGTAGGTGGGGCAGAGGGATTGATGGGGTTTGTTGGCTCTGAGCTGGAGGAAATGGTTGGGGTAGCATGGCTGTGGTTGGGTCAGGTTGGGCTCAGTAAGCCTTTTGCATGTAAATTACTCTCTTTTGTACACATTTGTTATTAGTATTGCTGCTGTTGCTGTTTGTTTTCTTACCTCCTTTCTGTTTCCAGTAAATTATCTCAGGCTGTGATCATTACCTTTTGTGCTTCCGCTTCTCTCCAGCCTACCACAGGGGAGCAGGCAGGGGCAGGGAGGAGCAAAAGGCTCAAGGTTTTAGTGGGAGCACTAAATTAGAGAATACCATTCCTGAACCACAATGCCTGCAACTACTTTATAAATGCACGGTAGGTAGACATACATATAAATGCCCATGATCTCAGTGTTTCAAACGTCCCATGACCTGGATGCCCCGCTGAATAACTGGGACTAGACCTTAAAAGTCATTTGTTCAGTCATTCTTGTGCACAGACTGTGAACATAGTATCTTTCCTATGTACCATAAACAAAGCTTTATCTGTTGCAATATACGTGCAAATACATGGATAATTGTGGCTCTGTTCTGAAAAATCAACTCACAGAAGTGACTCTGTTGAATTTTCTCACTTCCTAGCCTCTTTTAGAACACTGTATGTAAGGATTCAGGATGAGAGAATTGGAGAGGGGTTTCTCTAGTTCCCAGTTCTTCAAACTTACTCTGGAAGTGAGATCAAATTCTTTCTTTAGCAGAAAAATATCATTACGAGTAATTTTTGTACTTGGACCCACAAGCTATACCAGTGCAAATAATTTATTTTGAGAAGACATCCTCATGATTGCCCCATCATAAAATCACAGTGAAAGTTCACCAGTGATGCCAACTGAATTCAGCTCAGTGGAGACTGCAAGGGAATAGCAGAAGTTTCTCTAGATTTTCCATCTAAAATGGAAATGAATTATTGATAATACAAAAAAGTGTAAGAGCCTACTACTTCTCTGTTCTGATCCAGCTGGATTAATCATGGGTACTTATTTATTCACAGGAATCTGGTGCTACTACTTACATATGCTCAGGGAGCAGATGTTATGAAAAAGTGGGTGGCTTTTTTTGTATTATCATTTTTTGTAAAAAACCCTACATGTCCTGTGCATTAGAAAAGAAAATTGCCAAGAGAAGTTCAATTTCTAGTTTTAAAAACAGATTTTAGATCCTTAAGGTTTTCATCTTTAATGCAACCACATCCTTGGTACCATAAAACTTCCTCTTGAAGTTATAATCAAAATTATAGAAAGGCTTTTGAATTTCCTTGAGGGCCAAACAAACAAACCCCAACTATTTCCCACTGTTATTTTAATTTAAAAATGTCTGTTTTCAAACATCTGCTTCAGGAATTGTCTTTAAAAGTTGGTAATGAGGGTTTTGGTATTTTACTACTTTTTTTTTCTTGATAAAGAATGCTCTTGTATAACTTTCTGTGTGGATAAAAAGCGAGCTGAAAACTGTAATAAATATTAATGAAGCATGAAACCCTACATCTAGAGGTGATTCCACTATGAAGAATTATGTTTATTTGCTGTAAATTATGTGGACACTCTAAAATTACGTAGAGGAAGAACTTAAGAGCAAGGAAAAAGAGAAACTGGACCTTAAGGATTTTTTTAATGTTTTCAGAAATAATGGTGAGGGATTAGATACATTTCCTATCCTTGAGAGACAAGGATGTTGTTTGTTATGTGATACTGTTCTTTAGTGACATATATTTACATTTAATGTAATAAAATCCCTACCATCACCAGAAAAAGATTTTTTTGTAATTGCCATGAAGAAATCACAACATAATTATTGTCTCACAAAAGACCACATAACTCACATAATCCATTTCCTTACAATTAACTCATTTCATTCAAGAAGGACAGCAGTATTCACCATATGGGGAAGGCTGGTAAGTACCCATGGCAAGCTGGAGACAACAAGTGAATTTAACATACAGTTGTCATATATAACATGATTTGGAAAAATTCGTGTAGCTAAAAATTATATCTTGTATAAAATGTATCAAGAAACCAGTAACTTGACTGTGACTACCCCAGAAAGCACAGGTGTGTCCTGCAGTGAAACTCGCTTATCAGACCCATTCTTCATGAAACTATAAGCTTGGCCGAGGAACATTTACAACAGAAAGAAATGGCTGAACGGGAGATGGGCCATCATCACCGCTCCTACCAGCCATCAACACCTGATATGAATCTGGAGCCAAGGAACACAGTAATCGGAGGTTCCAGGAAATCTATTCAGCAGCCTGAGCCTTGCAAGAAAATCCTTTCAGGACTTGAATGAAGGGTAGTAGATCGGACTTACATATGAACACTATACCAAACCACACAATGAACTTTGCCTGGGGATACAAAAAACCCTACAAAAAACTGGACCCTGAAGACTGTGTGGTGTGGATAGGGCGGACCAGTCTCTCGGAGGCTGTCTCCCTACCACCCGCACTGGTGTTGTTCCTTTTATTGTGGCTTTTCCGTATTGGTTATGGGATTGTTTTAATAAATTGTTGTTGATAATCTTTGATTTCGCTTTTCATTTATAACACAGTGATAGGTAATAAGGAGGCAGACAATTGGACCAAAGTAGGAATTGATACAACACAGAGTTGAATATATACAGGCTCCTTTATCACTGGGGCTGAAGTGACACCAGGTCCCTTTTCCATGGTTCATGCAAAGCCATTAGGAGAACTGAGAAACCCCATTGAGGAAAGCACTGCTGGGACTCAGCCCTGAATTTCAAGCAAGGCAGGGAGACATCCTCATCTTTAACAGGAGTATTGCTGTGATCTCATTCGTAGAATGGGTGGTTACACTGGGCCAATGGTTGCTTACACTTGTTTCATGGGCAATGAGTCTGTAATATTGTCAATTTCTCCCAAATTTTGCTTTCCATATACAGAAACACACATGTGTGCACACATACAGTTATATGTATAGAGCAAAGAAATACGCAGATCCAGAACTGTGACCCCATCAGGCAGTCTGTGAGTTAACACATCCCCATCCAAGGAAAGCTAAAGGTCATAAGGGAAGAGGAGGCATCATCTATTATGACAGTGCAAGAAATGAGAAATAGATAGATAGGCTAGAATAACGAAATTAAAGGATGTGTGTAAAATGCATGGATGGTTTCAGGTTTTGAATCTAAACCATCTATTTATAGCAACTCTAATACTTTTTGAAGCACCTCCAGAAAGGACTGGTTATTGTTTCTCACTTCAAAACTTGAAACCATCCATAGGTTTTTACACACATCTTTAATTTAGTTATTCCAGACCACGTACCCTTTTGTAGCGTAACTGTGGTAAATAACATAGGATAAATTCACGCCAAAAAACTAATGTAGTATAAGTTATAAAATAAAGTTGTATTTTAAACTGAAGCTCTCAGTATGGCAGGAATGTTTCCAGGTAGCAGCTAATTTACATCTACAAAACATGACAAAGGCGAGTGGAACTGAGATTTACAGAACAAAGAACATGGCCTGCACTGGACATTGGCCATCAGCCACAGCAATCAACGCCCCGATATGAATCTGAGATAAGGGGCCCAGGTGTTCAGCTGTGGGAATTGAAGGAGTTACCGTCCCCACATTCAGTTACTAGAACCCCCATTCAAGAATCCAAGAAGCTCATTCAGGCTCTGAGTTTTGTCCAAAAGTTTGTGAAAAGGACGAGAGAAAGAAACGAGAGAAAGAAAAAGACATGAATATGTTTAATACACCCAAGCTAACAAAGAACACTGCCGTAGGGAAAATAAGCCCTATAAGAACTGTCCCTTAGAGCAGGGAATTTGTGAGAGTACGGGGAGTGCTGTCTGGGGAGACGGGCTCTATCTCTCTCTCACCCAACATTTGATTCCTGGGCTTCGAAGTTGTTTTCTTTTATTGTGGTTGCTTCCAATATTGCGTTTTGCGAAACAAAATTTTTGTTTCATTTTAAATTTGCTTTGTATCCTTTTATAACAATAACCTTGCTGCCATCTACAGTATATGATGGCAAAAGTGGAAAGAATGTTTCTGGCAGTATTGAAAAATAAAACACCACAAAAACTGTGTTAGTGTGAGATGGGAAATTACACCTATTATTCTGAAGTTATTTCTTGCCATGTGACAGCACTGTCAAGTCCTCTATTCAAACACGGATATTTAAAGTCTTTAGCATACACAACTCCCTTTAACTGCCATGCCAGATTTAAATCCCTTCAGTCCCAGATATATCATATCTAACAACACTCACAATAGAATAGCATTCTTCAAGCACACACAAAACCAGAAAACTTCAATCAAAAATGATTTTAAACTGTTGAATTATCATCACAATGAATTTTCTTGTTGGGATTTTTTTCTGCTACTACTTTCTGCATATCCAAAGGCTGAATCACTAGATCTTATATTTTCCTAAACTCCAAAAGTATAAGCACTTACCCAATACATCCTGAAGTATGGGCCTGTGGCTATCCCTCTGGGATGTGAATTATAAATATGCTTGAAGAGTGATGAGATTATAAAATAAAATTTAAATTGCAATTGGGAAAAAACAAAGTTGATCAGAGGGCAGCAATATCTCTGCTTTTATTTTATTCACTGATTGGCAAATCTTTAAAGTGTTATCATGTCCAAAAAGGTTTATTCTCCCAATCAAATAAAAAGAGAAATAGCTTGAAATGTGGATTGTAGAAGAATAGCTATGTTTTGCATTTTTTAAAGTCTTTTTCCCATTAATCTAAAGAGATAGGAAATAAGAAAAAATTATAACCATCATATACCATGATGATGGCTATCTTTCATCTTTTCTGAAACACATTCTGAACTACAACTCTACCTCTCTCTTTCCAGTGGATTACATTTTTTCACATGGTTCCAGGATAAGAGCAACACAGCTGCAAGGACTGTGATGTTCTCAAAGTACTCTGGCATGCACAGCTCTCATTTGGAGGACACTGAGACCACAGAGAACACTCAGTCACAACATTATTGTTGCACATTTGCATAGATCATTTTATCAAGAGAGATAACAAAGGCATTTTACAAGTACTGGACACATACCACCACTGAAATGTTGCCAATCTTTCTCTTGAGGGTAGTGAAAAAATAGATGGCAGTCAGCAAGCTCAGTGGTGAAGGCAGTGTTTTGGCTATCAGAGCAACATTAACCATTTACTTGTACAAGAACAAATAAAAGATGACCAAACTCAATCTTTCTGCAACATCCAGTCAGAATTCAAAAAGCACAGCCAATCACCAGAGTAATTGGCTGAATAAAACTCAAAGTTTGAGTCACTGTTGCAAGAATACACACTCTATTGGTCTCAGCAAGCCAAGGGTCTACAAAAATTTCGTGGTGCCTGATTTGATACAGGAAAAGGAAAGAACAGAACAAATTTTGATTGTTCTTTAAGAAAATAAGCAGACTTCAAATGGTCCACTCAACTTCTGCCTGGTGAAAATTTCATTATTTGTATAGACAGCCAAACACTTCCATTGACCTATTTCCTCCTCAAGGTTTCCTAGATATTATAGAAAATTATGATCTATCCATGTTTGGGAGGTAATATAGGCTTGGTATTGAATTACAGAAGTTAATTATTGCCTGACTGCATTTTTAATATTTGTAACAGAATAATATTGAAAAAAAATTATTCTAGGTCTACTGAACCTAGAGTCTGTATCAAAAAATTAGTACCCTGAGAAGCCTACATGTGAGACAGCAAGTAAGAATTTACTTAAAGCAACTAGAAAAATGGGTAACAAAAGCAATAAAATTGAAAAGTTTATCATGAAACTGTAGAAAATGTAATGCTTCCAGGACTATAGAAAGAGGAATTTCAGAGAACCCAAGCAAAGTCAGTTTTTGCAGTCTTTATGGCAGTTCCTTCACATGTACTGAATGATCCCTGTAAAATTTAAAACAGCTCAAAGTATCAAGACTAACCCAGGAAGCAAAGGCCTGTATTAACTCTAGTGGAGACCAAGAATTTAACTTGTGCAAGTTTTACCTGAAGATTCACAGGGTAATATTTCTCTTATCTTGCACATTTTCAAACAGTTCATCTCATGCCTTTTTATGACAGCAAATGAGTAATATGAAATCAGCAGCAATATATCCTTTATCAAAACTGTGTGTCATTGAGACATAAATCCTGGCCTCTTGCAGTCTCACATTTTTCCATTCTCATGATTATTCTGCCATCTTAATTGCATGAAATTTTTCCTTTTACTATGTCTGACACAGAAAGCAGGAGTATTTCCCAAATGCTGTAACAGAAATTACGAGATATTCTAGACTGTGGTCAGCCATTGTTTTCCAAATGCACCTGGCCAGAAAAAAAAATTCTTCAAATCTTTAAAAATCTTCAAAACTGATTATAAAAGTACTTTAAATCTATAATCCATATAAAATTAATAAATTCTGTGATGTAGTGTATAATATATAACCCAACTATACATGCATCTATATAATTTAAAATAAGAATTGCATAGCCAGTCTTAGATTTCTAAATCCATTTTATAGCTTCACAACCTGCAGCAATATGTCCAGCAGTTTAGGCCTGTGACCTCCTGTCCAAGCACAGTCAGCTAGCAGAGCCTGCAGCACACATGCTGCTAAATAGTGCAAGACAGGCTCCTGGATTTCTGCCATGGGAAGCAAAATAATGCTGGACTTGTTCCCATGTGTGCATTTGAGATTTACCCCTCTCAAAGACAGTCTCTGACCTTGAGTGGGGTCTCTTAAATTTATGGATTGGTAACAGGGAACTGAAAAATTAAAGCACTAGAAGTTCCTTACCCGTCATTATTTACCACACCAGATGGCTGCTGGCAAGTGTTAGCATCAGCCCAGTTTTACTCTGTAACACTGCTTGAGTAAAAGAATTGCACTTTATCAGAGATGGTGTGAAGGCTCTTTTATAGGTCCAGATGCTTCTTCCTCTGGTAAGGCATTTTACTGATCTGGAATTCTTTGTCTGAGGGATCTGAAAAAACTATTGTTGGATACTCCTCTCCCAAGGGCATCTATCTCTTGGAAAGTAGCTACCAACTAGTTTTTGCCAGACATGCACCCAATCGCTTTGCTGGTCTAGAAAAGTTGACCTGATTTTCAGGAAACTGGAAACTGGAAATCAGTGAACCTCAGTCATCATAAAAAACATAGAAATGCAAAATATCTAATGTGGGAAAAATTAAAGGTAATAAGGCTTTCAGAAAGCTGTGTATGCAAGCCCCAGAAACAGAAAGAGCAGAAGAATTTAGAATTAGCTGTAACTGCAAAGCTTGAAAACAGGAGAAGATAAAATAGTACAGCAAGCAAGGACATAAAACAATGGTCTGAGTCTTAGGTTTGGCTAGGATAGATCTTAAGGCTGCAAAAAATATGCTTAGCAAGATAGTAGAAAGTTTTAAGCTTAATAATGGAATATTGTTTATTGTTAATAGAAAGCATACAAGCAAGCACTGTCTGAAGCAAGTGTACGTGTGCTTTCAGTGACTGGCTAGAACAATTGTCTATAAGCTTTAGCAATATACTATTGGCTAGAAAGTTTTTAAAATGCTCTAACAAAAATCTTTGGCTGCTGCTGGCAGATGTGAGCTGTTGCCAGGGTTTGTTGTCTAAAATCCTGTGGGGTTGCAGGATTTTGTTTNAACCCTGTCATGAGACTGATGTCACAATAAAAGCTCGAGGAACATCTAGCAGTATTCCCATCCTGTTCATGCCCAAAGCCCCAACATCTAAGTGTAATATAACAGTAGATTTCTAAGAGAGACTTTCCGTTGTCCTGAAATGGATATCAGAGGTTTCAACTTTTAATAATCAGGCTCTAAAAACCCCTACTTTTTCACTTCTTCTCTATATCATTAGTCCCCCATGTCCTTCACAAAAAGTTGTATATTAAATTGGTTTTGCTGACTAATTACTTTTGTAATGGAGTAGACAATTATTCAGTTCCTAAAGAAAAAGGATATTAAATACAAGGATAAATTTCAGCTTTTTTTCCCTGGGATTAGTTTGGGGTTTATGTTGCATCTGTTACCTTACCTTCCACAAGAGCACAGCCAGCAATAGGAAGATGAGAATTCCCACCAACAAACTGATGGCAATGATCCATCCGACAACATATCCACGAGGCTCCAGATTGTGCAAAGCCTCAAAGACCACCTACAAAACAATTAGAAAAAAGATCTTTTTAGAATTGGAAGTTGTATTGTTTTCTCTTGTACTTATCTTATTAAACACATTGTATGGTGGCCTCACTGATCATATTTCATCTGTCAAACAAATAGGGAATGCAGCCTTAATTTAGTGCTTTCCAACAATTTTTCCCAAAGGATTTAAAGCTTTCAAGTGGATTTTGAGTAGTCGTGTGTTGGATCCAAATAATATCAGCTTCCTCTCCAGCATAAGACTTATCCTGCCAACTCCCAGCACTGAGCTTATTCTGGTGCTGGGCCATCATGAGAGGAATGACAGACTTGTCTTTACAAACAAGCAGTGGGTCTGCTGGTAGATAAAACTAGCACTGAGAGATAAAAGAAAAAATGGGAAGGATTCCACTGATTGATGAATGGAAAAGAAGATATTTGCCTTTACTGACAAACTGTAGGTTGGCTGATAAATTGAATTGGATATTGAAAGATGAAAGAAACAATGGAGAAAACCCATAAATTCCATAAGAATTAAAAATTAAAAGGGGGGTTATACATTAAAGGGGAATTTTAGGTTTAGCCACTCCGGGAAGTCTGTACCTCTCGAGTACCTCAGCCAATGGGGAAAGAGAGAGGGAAATGCGGCCAGGAAATTAGGATAAATAGGAGGCTGCATCCTCCAAAATTTGAGAGACCCTATGGGAAATGCCCCATGGCCTCTCCCTTTATTCGACTAAAGTAAAAGGACTCCTCTGTTTCCTCTTTGGACATAAACCTCTGGTGTTTGTAGATTAATTTTCCTAACAATCAAATGTGCACGAAGTTTTGCATGAAAAAATCCATCCCTTGGATTGGTAGGGATTGGCATGACATCTTGCATGGCTTCTCTTCCTCATCATGTTCTGGTCCTGCCAAATCCCCCGATGCTTCACACGAAATATTCATGAAGAGTTTCTGTGGGTTAGGTTTTCTCAAGTGAATTTCTTCCCATTTGTTGTCAGGGAGATGCTGGGGGTGACTTTCTAGGTAAATAGACAGTGATTAAGAAACAAAAGGAGTAGCCAAGCACCCTGATATACCCTTGAAATAGTTTTGGGGAGGGGAACAGGGGTTTGGAGTTTCTTAGCTGGATGGGAGTTGTCGTTTCCTGGCTGGGAGCAGATACAGTCGTGGGGTTTTTCCACCTAGGACATCTCCTGCACAGTGGTTTCAACATTGCCATGGAGCTCTGCCTTCCACCTGCTTGCAAGCCTGTTGCTTGCAAGAGAGAGAGTCCTGGCTGCCCCATTGACTGAGACTTCACCAGCCGCCAGCACTGAGAGAGACAAGCACAGTGCATGTGGGTGCCTGGGGGAGTCATTCCTTCCCATTCCCTCCCTAAAGCTACTGCATGGTGAGATGCCTGAAGCCAGAGCTACCCCCGCCAGACCTCTTCTCTGTATGGTAGTGCAACATCATGATAATGCCCTGTCTTCTTCCTAGCGTGTACCTGCTGCAAGTAGCGGTGGCAAAGACCGATCACCACCTGCGTGGGTGCCTGGGGGAGTAACTATCCTTTTCCTTTCCCACTGTCTCACCTGAGGTGCTAGTACCACGACCAAGAAGGTCCTGCTCTTGCATCAGAGTGCTCCCTGCACCTTCTCTGCTTCACCTGAGTCACCATCACCCCCTGTTGTGGTTGTAACTACACCAAAGGAGAAATACCTTAACAGGTGGGAAAAGTCTGTTGGTGGGGTTCTTTTTAATCACTGTTGTTGTTGTTTGTCCTGTCTTGTTACATATATACATTCTAGTAAAGCACTGTTATTCCTTTTCCCATATTCTTGCCTGGAAGCCCTGAAAGTTTTGACGTCACAATAATTTGGAGGGAGGGGTCATCTTTGCATTCCAGGAAGGCTTCCACCTTCCTTGGCAGATATTTGTCTCTTAAACCAAGACTGCTTGTCAACTACTTTTTCCTCCCAAAAAAACTCATACATCACTATTAAATATAAGTCATCCCTGCTGTGCTTTACAAGACACATTGTGTGAGAGGCAAGGACACATGCAGTCATGGGTTCTTCTGGAAATGCTGGGAGCTGTTCTCTCTTTTTCTATAGCATGTATGGGACAGAAATACAGACAACAAAAAGCCTTCCCACCATCTGTCTCAAGAAGACAATGGGAGCAAATTACATTACTCATATACACTATGTGAATTTTCAGTCTCTTATTTCAACCAAAACTACTTCCTCAGTGGAAAACTCAAAAACGTCTCTCCTCAGTGAGGGCTACTTCTATGTTAAATTTTGCAATTTAATGTCTAGCAAATGCAGAGGCAGCAGAGTGTTTTTTAAAGGTAATTCATTTGCTTTGCCTGACTTTGTTTTGCAAGGCAAAGTAGCTAGTTCTCCTCCCTCCCTCACAAACCACTTTCACCATCTTTGCTTAAAAGTGCCAGAACCATTTTGTAGATACGAACTGCTAAATCAGTTTTTTTTAAAAAATTAACTGTTAAAAGTAGGTGAAAATCCAGGAGTTGTAATCACATAGAATTATGCAATCCCAAGATGAAAGGTCAATGAAAGACTCCTAAAAAACATTCACTCACTGCTAACCCTGTTCAAACAGCTTCATTTATGACACAGAAAAGGCAACGCAATACCACGCAATTTCTGTGAATCTTGAAGGTGGGCATTCAAGAAAAGGCTGCAAAAGGAAGGAGATGGCAGCACTGGTACAGGGGCCAGAGATGCCCAGTGTCCTCCAATCATACAGATTTCCAAGCCTCAGAGAAAGCCATGGGGATCTTGAGTGAGTGCAGGCAACAGCTCTTCTTTGAGTGGGAGATGGGAGGACAGCCTCTCAAGATCCCACTAACAAACATTTCTCCCTTTCCATAAGCTCGTGTAGCCTTAGCAAACAGCCACGAGCATTACAGACACAGATGAGAGAAACGGGGTCACTATATTTTCTCTCAGTGTTGCAATAAAGAAGTACTCAGACATCCTTCATCTCAGTTTCACAGGTTAATTTAATGCTGATGAAGATAGCAGTTTTTCTGGAGGAAGAACTTGAATATAGCTGATTTATACACACTGCTTTTTTCTATCAATGAGATTTATCAGGCATTTCACAAAATCACAGAAGGGACCATAGTGGGTCATCTGGTCCAACCTCTCTGCTCAAGCAGGGTCATGCTAGAGCACATTGTACAGAACTGCATCCAGATGGTTCTGGAATATCTTCAGTGAGGGAAACTCAACTGGAAGTGAGATTGTGATTGGCTGGAGGGACACATGGACAGTGTATGAGCAGAAAGGTGATTGGATGGTGGGACGTGTGCACAGCAGCACTGAGCTGGGCCAGCCAATGGGTGCCTTCTTTCTGTTAAGTTCTGTTAAGTCTCAGTTTGGTTTCAGTTATGTCAGGTAGAGATTAAAGGTATAAAAAGAGTGCGAGTTCTATAACAAAGTGATCTCCTTCAGATGCATAAGGGGGTCCACGTCACTTTGTTCCCCATTGCTACAGATTGAAAAATCTCTTAAGGGAGGCACAGAAGGTATACATCAAGAGAGATGAGGAGAAGGCCAAGGCAAAGGCCAGGGTAATGGTAACTGCCATTAGAGGTGAAACCAGCACGTAAGGAACAACCCCTGAAAAGGAGAAAGACCTCGATCAGGAGAGAATGGCTGAAGATGGGATAAGGTTCCTTGGGATGGGACTCGCTTCTATTGTAAGGACAAAGGACATATCAAGAAAAATTGCCCCCAAAGGGAAAGGGATCTGAAGATTTATGAGAACCAATGAAAAGGGAAGGCGGAAGACTAGGGGTGTCAGGGACTCTACCTCCTGGGGACAGAGTACCATCAGGAGCCCTTGATAACCTTAAAAATAGGTCCCCAGGAGGGAGAATTTGAATTTTTGGTAAACACAGGGGCTGAAAGAACTTGTGTTTGTAAAATTCCAAAGGGGTGTGAAAAGAGTAAGATACCATGCAAGTAATGGTCGGAAAAGGGGAAAGAGTTTTAAGCATTAGTTATAAAGCAAGTAAGGTTAGAAGGGACAAATAAAACACGAATTGGGGATGTTCTATTAGTTCTAGAAGCAGGGTGCAATTTATTGGGATGGAATTTACAGATGCAGTTGGGCATTGGGGTGTTCCCCAATGGAACAAATGGTAGTTAAGTTTCTTCGTTTAAGAGAGGAAGATGAGGAGAAGATTCATGAAATAGTGTGGGCAAGACTGGGAAACTGAGGTAAATTATACATGAATCCTATAGTAATAAAAATAATTGATGAAAACCACCCAGTTTGGGTACCACAATACCCACTGTCCCTAGAAGGGACATAGCAGGGCATTTCCACACCAAAGCAAATGATTCCATTTAAGGAAAAAAGTTTTGGTTTACCTCTGGACATATAAGGAAGCCCAGCTAGAAAGTTCAGTGCCCTTCTCATCGGCATTGGCTCAGTGCCAGCACAGGGACACTGGTTGGGCTTTGGAAAGATTTCTCAAAACCTGTGGAAGTTTCTATTGGCAGCAAGCCAAACTGTCCCTCCTTGAACGTTGTATACTTACGAATGAGCTCAGAGGTTCTCAGTGCTTTTTGGGGTGTCTCAGGTGTCAGATGCTTCTCTGGCACCTGCGCATGGCTTTTGTTCCTTTGTTTCTCCATTGTTTGTTATTTTCTCTTTTATTAACACCTTTGCTTTACAAAACACACCCAAGGTTGCCATCTCGCAATAATATTGCTGTCTTGCAATATTATTAAGCCACTCTGGGAGGTTGCAGGTCAATCCTTAGACTTGATACATCTTCAAGAGGCTCATTACACTCTGGCCACATGTAAGCCTGTACCAAAGGGAGATGAGGGTTGCAGCCGGTGCTCCAAGACTTGCTTGAAGAAGGGACCTTAGAACCATGTATGTCCCCCCATAATACACCCATATTGCCAGCCAGTAAGGAAATCAGATGGAACTTACCAGCTTGTCCAAGACTTGAGATAAGTGAATAAAAGAACTGTGAATCGATATCCGGTAGTGCCCAACCCCTATACACTACTGAGTAATATTCCCCCACCACAGCAGTAGTTTAGTGTGATAGACCTAAAAGATGCTTTTTGGGCTTGTCCATTAGCAGAAGGAAGTAGGGATATATTTGCTTTTGAATGGAAGGACCCTAATTCAGGAAGAAAGCAACAGCTTCAGTGGACAAGGTTACCCCAAGAATTTTTTGAATCTCCCAACTGATTTGGTCAAACACTAGGAAAAGTACTACAACTTTTCTCCATTACACCTGAAATAAAACTTATTCAATATGTAGATGATTTGCCTCTCTCAGGAGAGGGTAAAAAGAAAGTCCAGGATTCCACCATAGCATTATTAAATTTTCTAAGAAATCAAGGACTTTGGGTATCATAAGGGAAATTTCAATTAGTAGAACATGAAGTAAAATACCTAGGACATATAATTTGTCAAAGGAAAGAATTACAGGGATAGTCTCACTCCCATGGCCAAAAACTAAGAGAGAGGTTAGAATATTTTTAGGCTTGTTAGGATATTGTAGGCTATAGATTGAAGGGTACACTCAGACCATCAAGTTCTTGTAGGAAAAGTTAGTAGAAGATGAGATTAGGTGGGAAAAGGAGGATGAGCAAAAGTTTGAAGATTTAAAACAGAAATTAGTCACTGCACTGCCATTGAGTCTTCCTGCCTTAGACAAACCTTTCTATCTGTTTGTGGATGTGGAAAAAGCAGTAGCACATGGAGTGCTAGCCCAGGACAGGGGAGGATCCAGGAAAACAGTGGCCTGTTTATGAAGACTGCTAGACCCTGTCAGCCAAGGGTGGCCAATTTGCATTCAGGCAGTGGCAGCAATCGCCCTACTAATAGAAGAAAGCAGAAAACTGACCTTTGGGGGAAAATTGTAAGTATATACCTCACACTCAGTTAGGAGTATCCTTAGTCAAGAGACTGAGAAATGGCTCACTGATTCCCAAGTGGTAAGGTATGAAGCCATTTTAATAGATAATGATTTAGAGCTAATCATAGATAGCCATTTTAATCCTGCCCAGTTTTTGTATGAAGAACCAGTGGAAGGACTAGTGCATGATTGTCTAGAGGTGGTAAACTACCAAACTAAGATAAGAGAGGACCTAACAGATCAACTGCTCCAAGGGGGAAAGTGATTGTACATGGATGGATCTTCAGGGCTAATCCACAGGCACCAGGTATCAGGGCACACTATAATCAATGAAGGTTTGTTAGCCATAGGAAAGGGAAAGTTACCTTTCAACTGAGCAGCCCAAGCATGTGAGTTATATGCCCTAAAACAAGCTCAGAATATAAACACAAGCAAGGGGAATAGTGTATCCAGATTCAAAATATGCTTTCGGGGTAGTGCATGCCTTTGGAAGGATTTGAGAAGAGAGAGGGCTACTAAATTCAAAGGGGAAGGGACTGGTTCATGGAAAGCTTATTTTGAAGGTATTGACAACCTTACAATTACCAGAAGAAGTGGCAGTATTATATGTTAAAGGACATCACATCATGGGTGACTCTGTAGGCATGGGGAAACAATTTAGTGGATTTGGAAGCCAAGGATGTGGCCGAGTCAGGAATGGAAAAATTAATGGTAGTGCTAACCCCTATGGAAGAAATGCAGGAAGTCCTTGTATTTAGTGGGATGAAAGAGAGAGAACTCCTTAGAATAGGAGCAAAGAAAGATAAGGAGGGGAAGTGGAGGTTACTGGATGGGAGACAATTGTTAAATAAACCACTTGCCAGGAAAATTCTAGAAGGCATGCATGGTACAACACATTGGGGTACACAAGCGCTGAGCAATCAGCTCCTAAGGGACTGTGGATGCAGAGGAGTTTTTGGAATAGCTAAACAAGTAACTGAATGGTGTGTGATATGTCAACAAGTGAATAGAAAAGTCATGAGGAAAACACCCAGAGAACTTGCCTTACGACTCTTTCAGAACATCCAGGTAGACTTTACAGAGCTTCCCCAGGTACAACAGTGAAAATTTTTGCTAGTGATAGTAGATCACTTAACCCATTTGGTAGAGGTGGTGCCCACTGTTAAAGCCAATGCCAGTATTGTTAGTAAATCCCTTCAACCATTCCCCAATATAGGATGGTGAATAGGATTGATTCAGACCAAGGAATTAATTTCACATCTAAGATATTACAGCAAGTTGTTCAAGTCCTGGGGGTAAAATGAGAGTTACACACTCCATGGAATCCGCAGAGTTCTGGTCATGTTGAAAGGATGAATCAAACTCTTAAAAGAACTCTGGTTAAGTCAATGATTGAAACCCAAATGTCATGGATAAAATGCCTCCTTTAGCTCTGTTAAGAATTAGAACCCAGCCCTGGTAAGATCTAGGAGTTTCATCCTATGATGTTTGGACTACCCTTTTTGATCTTGCCCCAGAGAGTTGCCATCTGTGAGGAAGGGGAAGCCAATGCCAGAAAATATATTATGTCTATAGCACAGACCTTAGAAGGGCTAAGGCATAAAGTAGTGATTCCTCAAACTACTACCCTGGATTTCAGGCTTCATGTCAATCCTGGAGACTGGGTAATGATTAGGTCATGGAGAGATCAGCCTCTAACCCCTCAGTGGGAAAGTTCCTTTTAGGTATTGCTCACCGCTGAATCAGCTGTGCAAACCACAGAGCAGGGATGGACTCATCAACAGAATTAAAGGCCTGGTGGAAGAACCCAAAGAATAGACTATAACATCCAGACCAGGTGAGACAAGACTGACTCTTAAGCAGGGACTGAGAGATAACCAGAGAAGCACCACGACGTCTGAAAAGTAGAGTCCAGCTTCCACCAGCCAGCTCAAGAATTGTTTTAAGGAATTTGAATCATATGGGTTATTTATGTAATTGTCCTATTTTAATGGATGGTGATTGCAAGTATCTGTTGAGGGGAAGTACAGGGGGAACAGTGAGAGGTGCTGGAGTGGTTCACTTAGGACAAGTGGCATAAGACAAGAACTAGAGGGCAAGACCAGGCTGGCTCCTTTGTTCACCACCAAGAAGATTATATAGACCTGCTGCAGGCAGCAACCCCATAGGCATGGTAAGGTGGACACAAGGAAGCTGTACCGGGCCTCTATTGTTCCTTGATTATCTTTTCTCTCCAAAATCCAATATGGGTACAACTGAAAAGTAGAATACCACAGGGACTAGAGGGCAAGATTGAGTTGGCCTCTGTACTTGCCACCGAGATACACCTGCTATGGGTAGCAACCCCATGGGCATGGTAGATGGGGGTAAAAAGCCATACCAGACCTCTGATTCCCTCTTGTCAGCTGCAACTAATTCCACCAATCATTTTGCTTAAAACCTGAGGGTTTTTGTCCTGTTCCCACTGTCCTCACCCACATCAACAGATGCTATTATGACTCACCCAAAACTAAATTTTGACTCAAGAGAAGTAGGAGTGGATCATCGAAATTGAATTAATTGCTTGAGCAAATGACTTATAGAAAAGGAACAGGGGGGTTTGTTATAGATAGGTAATGTGATGGATGACTCTCACAATGAAAGGATGAATATTGTGTGTATGTTAAGAGGAGTTTTATTGATGTATAGTCAAGTTATTGTGATATGTTCTCCTCATAGTTCTCTCCCCCCTCCCCCTTGTATTGTTGTCACGGCATGGCCTTGGTAGTCGGGGCATTTGAGGAGGGCCGGCTTGTTACTAGGAGGTGCAGCATGGCAACACCTGACCTCCAATCAAATTGCAAGAAAGTAGTCTCCACCAATGGACAGCGAAGAAGAGTTGACTGACAGGCTTTGGGAGGGGCCAAGGTTGGCTGATGCAACACCAGGAGTATAAAAATTGGAGCAGCCATTTTGTGAGTAAGCACGTGGCAGTTTAGTTCCACACTCCGAGCACTGTTCCCTCTCCTTATTCAGTCTTTTGCTGTATTTTGTTACGGTTTAATAAACCTTTGAGATTTTAAAAGTGAGCATCACTTCTCACAATCATGAGCACTGTCCAGTACCGCAGGCTGCTCCTTTCAACACAGACATGGAGAACAGGCCAAAGTCAGGAGTCATCCATGCTGCAGGCAGACAGCTAAAGTTTAGATTCATGAATATACATTTAAATCTCTTTGCATAGAGATATGCTGTTGGGAGTTAGGTTTGTTCCTTTTTCACTCTAAAGAATTTTTTCTCCATAAGTTACCAAGGACACTAAGTGTTGGATACTTAAGAGTACTTGACCAAAACAAAAGAGGTGGCCAAAGCTCGAGGCAGAAATAACGAGTTTTGAGTTTTGAGTTTCGAGTTTCGAGTTTCTTCGGGGCAGGTAAAGGACAGAGCTTGAGACAGCTTGGCTCTCTGGTTTTTTTCGGTGTTCAGGGAGAGAGAACGGCTGGGTTGCTGCTTGCTGCGAGAGGAGCTCACTGTCATCAGAAAGTCCGGCCCTGAGAAATCTACCATTACCTGCTCACGTGCCCAGGAATTTCTGAGCTTCTCCTCCTGCCCTGCTGGAGCTGGACCAGCCCTGCTCTGCCATCACGGCTTCTTTGGTGCTGCTCTATTTGCTACAGTGTGACCCTGCACCCCCCTGCCCTGCTGGGACATCCTGCCATTCCAGCCACCAGCCCGGGACTTTTTCCGCTGTTTCCAGCTCGGTTCTCTGAGGATCCTGCAGGGGCAAAGAGACTAAACTGCCCTTGGTTTTTTGTGAAGCAAAGCCCTCAAGGTTCTTGGTACGGTTTTTCTTATTAATGCTGTAGTTGTTGTTTTTGTTTGCTTTGCTATACATACTAGTAAACAACTGCTATTTCTATCGCCAAATCTTTGCCTGAAAGCCTCTACCTGCAAATCTGTAATTGGAAAAAGGGGAGGGGGAGGGTGGTTTACATTCTCCATTCCAAGGGAAACTCCAGCTTTCCCTGGCAGACACCTGTCTTACCAAATCAAGACATACGCATATAAAGATACTTTCCAAGTCTTCACAACCATAAACTTACTTTTTGAAAGTTTTTTTGCTATTGTTTTTCCCCAAAATATATTGTTTTATCATTGCATACCTAAATTCTGAGCAGAAAAAAAATCATGGAGGACAACCACTTGTCTGTGTTGCATTGTCTTAATTTAAGACAATTTAACTGAACACTATACAATGACTTCTCCCCCTTAGTTCTAATCAATCCCTTTCCACCAATAAGAAGAAACTAACTAGTAGACGTAAGTGAAAAAATCAGTTTACTAGCAAGCAAAACAGCAGCAGGCAAAAAAACCCAGTAAACAATCACTAGATACAAAATTGCTAAATCTCACAGACCCCTATCATAGACAAAGAGAGACTGAATTTGCAGAGTGACCCATCCTAAGATGCTGCCCACCACAGCCGAGTGTGGGGTTCTAAAGACAAAGGGAAACTGGCAGCAAACCCTCCCACGAAGGCTGGAACTTATAAAGCAGTTCTAGTGGCAGATAAGAACTGTCACTGTGTGTGGGATCAGTGTTGCTGCTTGCTGCCACCTCCTGACACCTGCTGGACTCTGCCAGTTTTGGTGTTGCTGCCTTGGGTCCCTGCTCCGAAGAGGAGGGAAGGAAAGAACAGACTTCCTGTACTGACGCGCCATGGCCTGGCACCAGACCAGCTCTGGATTAGTGCTGTCCGCAGGTGTTGCAAAATTCACTCTGAAACAGTTTCTGATTGCAAAAAGCAGATTCTTCCTTTGCTACAGTTGCAAGTAGAGACAAGAAAAGGCCAAGAGGCAAGCCAAACAGGCAGAGAGATACACGCTTGGGTGTCCCAACTTTTAAAAAGCCCTGGGCACCATCTCCCTGCTCTGGTTTCAGGCCGTAGAGGTCTTAAAGAGACAGTAACAATTTGGGGCATAGATAGATCGGGGATAGAGTAACATTTTGGGTTAGTCGGGGTATACATTAAACCTGGAGTGACTGAGCTGGAAATAAAAGAACAGTGAACTCTATCCTGAAGGCAAGAAAGGTTCAAAGGCTTGATGGAGCATACCTGTACTTAGTGGATAGCACCAGACTGTGAAGCCTGAAGCTCTACTGGTCACTGTGTTGCAGGACTTGCTTACATTTTATCCAAGGTTGCCTTTTCATGCAGTAAGCTTTGCTTTCCTCACTTGCAATAACAGAAGACTCAGTCAGAGGCATTTGGATAGTTTTATTGTAGTAAAATCCAGTCAATTCTTCCTTCCACACTTCCAAAGGCAGTCCTTTTGCTCCTTAAAGAGCACTCCTCCTCTTCCTACACACAAGCAGTGACCAGAAAATGTGGACTCTTCTATCTGGTATTTGACTACTTGTTCTCTTGGAACTTATTGTTGGTTTTGTTCACAGACCGAGAACAGAGCCAAACCTTCAAGGAAACTCATATGATGAAGAAAACAAAGTACGCCTTCTGAAAATATGACTGTTTCAGACAATATATACGTATGTTAATACCACTGTCATCACAGAGCCAAATCCAAACTCTGATCACCTTCTTCATGTAATTTGTCTAATATAAGAGCTCAAACACCCTACTGTAACCAGAACCAAAATATATATAATTACAAATCATATAAAATCATATCCAAATCCAGATAAATTATTTCTGAGAGTTGCACAAATGCATATTTTTTTAAAAAATAGGTTAATTTCAAAGACAGCCTACTACCCAACTTACAGATACCCACACACACTTTTGCATCTCCCTTACAAATTGTCTATTGAAGTTTCTGACACAATTGGTGTTTATGTGTGGCCACTGGTATTTCTTACACTATCATAAAAAATATCAGCCTTCCTTTTCTATTTGTTTTTCATCTCCATTTCTCCTCTTTACAGAGACATTGCACTCTGATACGGTACACTATAATGTCGAAGTGGCAATTGAAATAATGGTACCTGGTCCTAAAGAACCATTTAAATGTGATAATAAGCCCACATTTATCCATAGAAAGCAAAAAGGCCTTTTCAACCTTAGCATGATAAAGTGTCTAAGAAATGTTAGGGAACACTGTCATAAACAGTCTCATAGGAAGTCCATGTACAACTGTACAGAGGGCGCTGCTATCCAAATGGATACGGTACAGCAGTCTCTGGTCAATGAAGAGTACAGGATGAGCTTTAAAAAGGTAGACAGGAGTTAGAATGAAGACATTTTCTTCCTCAAGTCTCTATTTCCAGCTAAACAGTTGCAGCTTGCAACAACTACTCTTCCCTTCTGCATTCCACAAGAAGAGAACATAGACAAATTAATACCTTGAGCCAAGTCATATCTTATATTTTTGCCTGGACATGACCCTGTGTAAAACACAGCAATGCTGAAGCTGGCATATGGAAATACCATAAAGCAGAGAGGAAATGGCACTCATATGAGAAAAGACTTGAAACTACAGATTAATGTTACATGGCTACAACAAGTAAACCATACTCTTTTACAGCTAGGGCTTCCCAGGAACTGGAAGTAAGCTCATTTGAAGATTAAAATAGCTTCCTAACACACACAATGAGCTTCATAATGCAACTCAAGGCTTGGTGAAAGACTTTCCATGAAGAGGAAAAGGAGAATTTCTTTTTTTGCCTAATTTTATTTTCCTTTTTCTTTAAGCATTAGATAACAATGAAATACAGCGGAGCTTGCATGCAAGCTGCAGAATTAAGGAGAGACCAAGCAATATATTAACACTCAGGACTGCAGGACACTTATAAGTCATGTTCCCACCAATGGCTAACTATGTTTTTCATTTTAACTTCCAAGTCTATTGTTTAGAATGGTACAGAAACCTGACAAAGAAAATAAAACAGAAAGGAAAAAAGAAGTTCCTGTCATATAAAAGAATTCCTTTTTCTGACAGGTCTAACGAAATGAAATAGAAATTCAAGACTACGGTTACAAACATGATTGTTGAGGGATGCATCTGGTGCAGGTAGCTGAGTTTGCAAGCTGCAGACTGAGATCCCAATTTTAATGCAGATTGAGCCCTTTGTAGGAGCCTGACACAAGAGGCTGTGAACTGTGAGGTGCCAGTCAGGTGAATGGATACTGAGAAACAGCAGGAGCAGTGAACTGCCAGACTTTTGGACAACAAAAGGCAGGAAGACCAATGGCACCAAAAAGGAAGGAGACATAGGAGGAGCAGAGGACCCAGGAGGAAGAGGGAAATCAACACAAAATGTGGTATTAGCTCATACTTGATTTTTACCAGCTCAGTGCAAGAAAAAAAGTTAAATGAATTTCTGTGTGATATATGTTTTAAGTAAATTCGTGTATCAAATATGTTGTATGTTAAAACCTAAAACTGTATTGCAAGCTCTGACTTCCAAAGATTGCAAAAGGCGTCTCCAACTACCAAAACACNTTCATTTATAACATCTGGAAGTTTAGACACCCTTTAGCATTTTCACAGCTCCCAAAATACCACTAACACTTCTAAATATTTCATTCTGTCCCATGTGAAAAAAGACATTGCTGAGGTTTCAAGTCTCTTCTAGGTTTTCAAGGGAAATTTGAACTAGATTAAAGCAAATAGTAACTCTAAATCAGGAAGCTAAACCTAATTTTTGCATTAATACTTCACAGGTATTTTAGCTAGTACAACACAGATCACTCTGGTTCAATATAACATCATTCACTCTGTTGACATGGTTATCACAGAGACCCAAAGCACAAAAAACCAGTTCCCAGTACTGTTAGTCTAGTCAGACAAAGTGTGGGCACTCTTGTGGGTTAGCCCAGGCACAAATTTCAGTTTGGATAGAGCTCTCAATGATTTTCAGCCCACTGGGATAAGGAAACATTTCTCTTCAGGTTTGTGTACTCACTAGCTTTTCTTCTGGGCTCCCATTGGGCACCTCCACAACTCTGAGGTCACGGTCCACCTGCAGCCTTGCCCTTGTGACAAACTGGATGACAGATGAACTGTCCTGAGAAGTAAAAAGAGGAAGAACTGGACTTAACAACAACAACAACAACAACAACAACAAAAGCATCAATTGGCCTGCCAAAAAAGCCCAACAAACCATCAAACATTTGCCAGTGTAATAAATATACTCAGACAACACTTGGTGAAGGCTAGGTTGGCAGTTAAGTACCAGCCTGGTTACAATTCTGCTTTGAAAAAACATACTTTATGCTCGGATATACCTCAGCACATTATTTCAGATTATTAAAAAAATCAGGTATGTTAGACTTTAAACATATACTTTGTACTTGGTTTGTTAATGTTTTCTACATTTACCATGAAAGCAAAACAGAACATTTTCAATGACATAGGCAGGCTCAATATTAACTATGCAAAACGTTCCGATTTGTTTTTCAAGTGAACAGAAAAATTATATACAGAAAACCGGGATAAACTACAATATATTCCAGGAGGAGACCTTCTTATTTGAATCTGTGCATGGCAAATATCTTAATTATTCACTGTACAATTCCTCTCATTAATACATATTTCTCCAATAAAATACCCAGTGCATTTTAACAGGCATATTTCAATAAGATGCCATTTCAACTTACAGACTAGCCACTTTTATGTGGTTTCCCTTTGGAAGGGTACATAATAAGTAGAAAATGGCATGCACTGGTGGTACTCAAACATGTGTAAATACTCTATGTCTTTTAAAGGAGTGTTGCTAAAAGTAATCTTAGAAGGGACATAGCAGATGGGATGAATCCTGGCTATTCCCAAGTCTGATTTTCTCAGAAGCATATTTTGCATGCATTCAGTTACTTGTTTACACATTTCAGGATTTCTATAAACATGTAACAAATACCTGAAACTTCTGGCCTTGCCTGTACTTCCTGTTTCCAAATATGAAACATTTGAAATATTATATGAAACATCAATAGACTTACTGGTTTCAATTGGAAAAGCTCAGGGCTATTAATTACTTCAGCAACTGTTTTCTAATAAGGGTTCTCTCTAACACTTTTAATCTAACAACTATCAAAGACAGGTTTATTTTAATAGGCTCATGTTATCAGCTTTTTCCTCCAATTATCTTATTCCCTCATAACCTTACAGCATCTTGACAGAATTAGAGTCAGCATTTTTGTAAGTAAAGGAAAATAGGTCAAAATGCAGTGAATTACAAAAAAATTTAAAATATTTCCTGTCTCATTCAGTGGCTTCAGAGAAGACAGAAATAAACTTGCAACTATTTGTTTCTTGTCATAAATGTTAAGCTCAGCATTAATGTGGTCATGATGAATCTTCTTTGAATAATAATAATTTGAAGTAAAAATTACAAAATACCGCCATATCTCTATTTACACAGAAAGATAATACATAGCTGGTCACAGTTTACATTCATTTCTATTTTTTAGAATGGAAACTTTCAGAAATCAATTTGATTTTCAGAAATCTCTAGCCTTAACACTATGCACACAATTAGGAGTTTCATTTGTCATTTTTCAATGTATAAATTTCTCAACTAAATTTATTTCTATCTTAATGGGTAATGGGTAAGAACTAGGATTAACACCGTCATACAAACTGTTAATAAGTAGATCCATTTTCTTTTATACCATGTTTATTTTTTCATGCACTAGTAAAGAAAGGAAGAAATGCAAGTTTCGAGTTTATTGGTTCACATAATCACACTTTAATTGGCATTGAAGACAACCTACAAGGAGACCACGTACCTTTTTGAGTATCTCAGTATTCAGCAGCATGTAGATATTTATGTCACAGGACTCTGCTTTAGGTAGTGAGCTTAAGTTGCAGTGTACAATTAAACAAGATCTGCCTGGTCTCTCACAGTCCTACAGGAAATATGCAAAAAGTTGTTAGGCAAAGGAGGTAAAAATTCAGTGATAAACAAAACCAAGAAAACACACTAGAAAACTAAGTTATACAGTAAACTGCTATAATACAGCACTCCTGCATTGAAATAGCAACTTTCAAGACCTTAAGATAGCTGGATACAGATGCCTGCATGAAAGTAAGCCAGGTAAAATTTCTTCTACAGAGCTGCTGAGCCAAGCAGGCATTCAGGACTGGAAGGAACAGGATCGCAGCTGCATATCAGCCCTTTGTGTGGGTCAGGCACCAAGTACAGTACAGGTCCCCATATGCCTTTGACAGAACATGAGAGCAAAGGCACTGGTAACCAAGTGTGTGCTGCCATGTCAGCATCAAATCCCTCTCTACTGCACTTCCTGAAACTTCCTATTTACTTTTAAAAAGCAACAGTTGCAATCACTAAATGTCCCCCAGCACATCACCAGTATTATTATATATGCTCCATAATGACTTATCCACTTCAGATCTTCATGCAAAACCATGCAAAATGTTTTGTTAAATATTCTGTATGTTCAAGTGGTGTCATAAATGGTACCGTTTCTTACCAATACTTTTCTGCCAGACTTCGTGAAAAAAGCAAATATCGTGTGGAAAATATTTTCATTCTCTTGAGGAACAATACATGGGCTGTGGTTTCTATGGAAAGAACAGCTTCCTTTGTCCTGACCAACCTGCATGCACAATTATAAATCACAATTATTATTCCAAATCAATGAAATTATACAAGAAGGTTGAATTAGCCTGCATAAAAACACACCTAAATCTGAGCCTAATGTTTGGATTCCCATTAATAGTCAGAAGAGGAAAAATAACCACCTTGGGAGTCAAATAACCCTAAAGAAAGTATCTGAAGTGAGCCAGATGAATCATGCACTGGAAATGCTTTGACTGGACAGGATACAAATGTGTATAACCTAGCTCACATGTAGGTGTCTGTGTTCTACATGCCTGGAAATAGAGACAGAGGAGAAAAACCTCAGCAAAATACGTTATAACATAGCATTTTAAATCAATAGTTGTCCTAGTTACAGAGAGAGTAGGCGGCGTTTAGCATTAGGGCTGACCCAAAAGCTTTCTCTTCATCAACCCGCACAAGTTTGTTCCTTGTCTCTTTAAGACTTGTTTTACTCCAGTACGCAAAACGGGGAGGGATTCTTAGTGCCTTTAAAAACAGGGGACACAAACAGGGAGCTCTCTCTTCCGTTCTTTCCGGACTGTCAAGCATTTCAAAATCCCTTCAGCCGCTGCCGTAAGCCATTTGCCGGGGAGGTAAGGGGCTTGCCGCTGCTGCCGCAGCCGCCACGTCGGAGTTCAGAGCCACTCCACGAGTTCCAGCCGCTCCAGCAGCCGCCCCGCGCCAGGGACAGCCCCTGGTGGGCGGCGTGGAGCGGGCAGCACGGCAGCATTGACTGCTTTTGGACAAAAATAGCTTTTCCAATTTTTTCTTGTCCCTGTTCCTCGTTGGTTATTCGTTTGGCGAAGGGGGGACCGGAAGGAGGGGGAGGAAGGGAGGGAGTTTTGGAACAACGGAGGCTTGTTTGCCCTATTGTTTCCTTCATTCTTTCTCTCAGCTGCGTGGTCCAGGGAAGGCATTCTTCACCATTTTGTCTATGTCCCCCTGAACAATCAGGGGCATCACCTCCGCATTTGTGCATGGGCGTCGAACCGTTTGCCTGTGTGTTTCTTGATTATTGCTGTTTTCGTTAAGTAAACAGTTTTTGGGTTTTGGTTTTTTTTTTTTCCCCACTTACATCTCTTCGTATTTGTTTTTCCTTATTAGTGGAAAGCGGAGAAGTTAAAACTAAGAGGAATTTATTTTGGAGACCCTACCCTATAAATTACATCAAACTAAGACAATGGTGTTACCCTTTGTACTACATTTTTTAATGTTTTGGCCAACTCAGGTGCATCCCTGTTTATATCAGAACTAACAAGATAAATCTTTGCGTAAATGCACAAGCCTAGGCACTAAATCTGTTCTTCTGCCTTTAGCAGAAATAGTACAAACTCCCCTTTGTGTCATTAGCTTATTCACTTGTCCAAGAAAGTAGATGACTGAGGCAAGTAAGACTTGAAGAGTACCAGACTCTGACAAAATGAGCTTCAGTCAAGATAATCTTGCTCAAGAAAAGCCTTCTCACTTTTTGCAACTTATGAATATTTTCTGAAAAAAATTTCCGAAATTTAATAAAAACTATGACAACAAAATATCAGCAAATTCTTCCTGCTACCATCCTTAAAGCCTGTAAGAGTGAGAGAGGGAGATTTTCTCACAAATCACCAATTGACGTTCTTACATATCCTGCTGCTGACCTCCTCACATTCTCTGACATGATGAAAAACTGAAAACTTGTACCTTATTCAATTAATAAATCCTTGAGGGAGAAAACCTGCCCAAATTACTGCATACTCTGAGTCCGATTCAGCATTACACAGTTTGTATCTGTGCTAAGTATTGTGAAAAAAAGAAGCAAAACCCAAAGGTCTATCTAGATTTTAAACGCTATTTTCCAGCCAAGTGATATTTATGTCTCTTCGAAAGATGTACCTTTTCTGTTTCACAGGCGCACAAATTCTTCATAATCTGTTCTTTGCAGTATGTATTCCCAACATGACTTTACATAGTCTGTCCTTACATTCCCAACAGACACACCAAAAGTTTACAGTCTCCTTGGGCTCAGTTGAAGATTAAGACTATGATTTACCCAGATCACCTGAAATGAGTTTTTATTATTTATTTTAGGTAAGAGATTCACAAAGCCCATGGACATTTATTTCTTTGATCTTTCACATGGAAATTAGATCCATATCAACTAGAAGGCCTCTGTTAAATTAAAACCAGCAAAAAGTCAGGACCTATTAAGTACTTGTTCTTTATTCCTGAAAGTTTAAATTACAGATGTCATTAGATTTATGCAAGAGATACAGGAAGGACAGTAAAAGTTTCTGTGCTACACAATCTTTTGGCATACTCCCCAAATAGTCCTGATTTATATCTTGCAAAAGTACAGTGTAAGAATGAGCCAAAGCACAAATATCTCACAAGACTAAAAGAAATTGTCTAGCATGAAGCAACATAAACCTGGTCCTTTCTACTTGAAGTTATTATCTTTTCTTAAACTGAAGATTGATATAATTTTTAAAACACTTTAGCTAAAACAGAGAAAGGCACCTTCAGAGGACCAACTCTGAACTTGGAAATACCTTTTCCTCTCTTGCTGCCAACTACACAGCAATCCTGTATGAGGTGGATTCTAAATTCAGTGTTTCAGTGGTGTTGTGCATAATTAGGGTTTTTCAAAATTGTTTATGTTTCTTGTTTATTTGTTTGTTTTGGTATATCCCTTTCTACCCCTATCCCCAAATTCCCTGTGGTATCACCCTAAGGAGAGAACATTGTCAATCACCCTGATAGACCTGAAAAGAGATATTCACCCATTTGCCCAGGTATTCAAGCACCCACCTTTCCCATCAGACCATGCTACAAGCCTGAG
>VXBB01015280.1:0-14389 GCA_013399915.1 Illadopsis cleaveri
TTTTGCATCAGACTCTGACTGTGAATTCCTTAGAATTCCTCATGGAGCTATGGACACATCTGCATCTATTAATGGGCTCGCTGTCCTGGGAGGGAGGGGGACACTGGTGAGATGCATCTGGTGAGTGGTGGGACACAGAGATTCCCCCATGGCAGGACTAATGAGAAAAGAGGTTCTCCTTTCCTCTAAACACCCCACAGTACCTTTTATCCGCTCCCAACATTTTCCACTCCAACCCCAAATCTTCTTTGCCCCTGCATCCCCTCATAGGTTCCATACCCAATAACACCTGCTATCTTCTACAGCACAGTGGAGAAAGGGCTTTTGTGGTTGACTGGCTGTTCTGGATTTCACCAGGTCAGTTGTTGCCAGGGTTGCCCTATAAAGAGAGTTTGGTCAAAGCAAACGCAGGTCCAACCAATTTGGTCACCACTACGTTTCTCCTTTTCTCCGTCTAAAATGGCAGTTTATATACATTTCTATATAGTTTACAAAGTCAGTGGCTTTTTCATTGGCACACAGCAGAGAGAAGAATGCAAACACACATTGTTGAACTTACTTTTAAGGTAGCTAACACATGCTTACTAACAACTCTATACAGTGACCTTCAAAACCTCGTTATCTTGCGCTGACACCTTAACATCTAATTTCTAACTGCGCCACAACTTTACCAAGTAATTTTAACTGCGTCACAGGCTTCAAGGCCTCAGGTTGAGGCCTCAGCTGGGGTAACTCAGGTCTGGGCAGCCCATCCCTAAGAAAATCTGCTACAGTCAGTGGCCTAATCCCTCTCCTTATCNGGAGAAAGGGCTTTTGTGGTTGACTGGCTGTGCTGGATTTCACCAGGTCAGTGGCCTAATCCCTCTCCTTATCCCAGTCACCAAAGTCAGCTCTTCCCTAGCTCAGTGGGAGCCTCCACCTGGCATCCCTCCCCCATCCTTGCAGGGCCTTTTAGTTTGAGTCACCTCTGCTCAGTGCTCAAAACAGTCCATGAGCAAACAGCTACTCATTAAAGGACGCACTTGTTCCATGTGCAAGTTGTAAACACTGTCAAAAAACAATTTCCTAAGGCACGTTCAGAGGTGGGTGGAATAAAGATTTCCTGGGCAAATCTTAATGTTGCTTATTATTGATTTTTTTATTTTCTTGTAGCCCTCGTTGTATATGAAAATTTTCTCTTTCTCCTCAGACACATTAGGAGGTCATGCAGGGCTCCTTGGTATGATTGTTTTACCTTTTTCATGAATGCCAGCAATCTTTCCTTATTTCAAAAGCTTTAGTTATCTCTCAGGGAGGGGAGGGGTGGTATTTTTTGGAGCAGGAAGGAACCTGAAAGCCTATTGACTGTGAGGTATTCAAAGGTTTTATTTTTAAAAGCTGAATAATCAGATATATGTGCCTAAATCCTAAGAACAGAATTAGCTGGTGTTTCAACACTAGTTTTTCATTAGTTTCAGCAATATAATTTAATTCTAAGAAAAAAAAAAAAAATTCCTGTTGCATGCATGATTTTATCACTGAACCAGCAGGGTTTTCTCACAGTCTGTTTGTCAAGAGAAAAGGTAAAACAACAAAAAAAAATCCCAGCAGCAAAACCTGACAACATTTTTTTTTTCCCCCGTGGCCAAAAAAGACACAAATTTATTAACAAACCACAGAATGAATAAAACTGTAAATATTTGACAAACCACTGTGTTCCATTAGACCAGCCAGAACACCTTCCTGCTTTTCCTATTTTTGGACTTGTTTCCTCTGGTTTTGCTCAAACTGTTATAGTTATTTTCCCTTGTCCTCCTGTAAATGTGTATCCAGGGAGGCAGTAAGTTCCCCAGCTCTCAGCAGTGGTGATATATTCAGCAGTTCTGAGCACAAAAGTGATTTAGATCTCACCTGTTGGGTCCTTTACACAAATACTCATTTGGGAGACCTCCTGATAGGCAGAAACATGCCTAAACCTTCAGCTGGTGAAATTTATTTATTTTTCACTGTTTATGCAGCTGAGCAAGTGGAGCTGGAGCAGCCGCTCGCTGGCAAAGCCAAACTTTTGTTCCTAGTCGTGATAAATGGGGCACTTAACCTTTCAGGATAAATGTGCTTCCCCCTGGACAGCCTCCCTTGGAACAGGGCTTCTGGTTTCTTTTCATTTCAAGCTGATTGAGGAAACATCAGCACACAGAGAGCAGCTTTACCCTCTTCAGTGAAGATTACTTGGCTGGCCTTGATGTCAGAGCAGAGACCATGGGATAACTCAGGTTGGGAATCACCGAGCCGACCTCCTGCACAAAGCAGAGCCAACACTGAACTGAGACCAGGCTCTTCAGAGCTTTATTTTGTGTGGTCTTGAAAGCCTTCAAGGATGGAGACTGTGCAATATTTCTAAAAAAACAACTTATTTTGCATTAATTCATGATTTCAAGTGCCATAAAATGGATGTTACTAGTCTGTATTAGCATAATAAAAAGGCACCAAGGTCATACAAGTGGACGTTTCACTGCCATCAACTTTTAAACCATCAAGTCAATGACAAAGAGAAATGTAAGTGGTTGTTATTTTCCTTCTTTGAGGTTTATTTATCAAATATTTAAATGGGATTAAAATCCCTGAATTCCTGAAAAAGACTATTTGTTGATTTTGCTCAGCAGAGTGTTAATACATTCATTTCTCTTCTGCTAACATTTCTGTGTGGAAGTGCTTGAATCAAAGGTAAATGTTTTCTCAATAAATCATGATGGGTGATGCCTGAACTGGTGAATAAATATTCAATACCAATTCAGTACAAGAATATCTGTGCAGCTTGCTCTAGGTGACCCTGCCTTGGCAGGGGGGTTGCATTGAATGATCTTCAGAGTCCCTTCCAACCCCAACTATTCTGTGAATATATTCTTGTATTTTGGAAAAATGAGATGGACTTGTTCATTAATTTAATTTTACTTCCAATGAGGTTTATAAATAGAAGCCTTGTTACACAAATGAGCTGGTATGAGAAGCTTTAGCAATATTGGAAAATGTCAGTGTGAGATCCTTGATTAGATGGCAAAAGGATCATTAAGTACAGTTACAGTATCATTTTAAAAAACGTAATTACTGCCCTACATGAATTCTCTTTGCATGAAGTGAGGAGATTATTCCATATCCCCAAAGGGGTTTGGGGTTTTTACTGAGGTTTTCTTTCTGCATATGTTTACAGGATCTTGCACAGCAGTTTTTATCTCTGCCATTTCTTTAGGCTTTGAGTTGCTCTCATCAGCAGTGCAAGGTCACCTTCTCCAATGTGCTTTTTTCACAGAGGGCAGGAAACACAATGGTTTGAGATAAAGCTGGAAAAAACATCCCAGGGTTTTCAGCCCTGCCATCCATTCCTGTGATGAAGCCATGGCATAAAACAAAGTCCATAAACAGAGAAAACTCCCTCCTGATCTGCAAAAACAGGTAAGGTTTGTGTCCCAGCTGCTCTTTCAACAAATTGTTTGGAGCCTTACTCATTAAGCTGCCACAAAAGCTTTTACACTTGTTCTGGATGAATTGGCCCAGAAATTATTTTAGTCTCTCTTGTACTTTCCCCTTAACTTCATCTCTTTATTCATGATACTTTCCACTGGAAGCGACATATGTCATGCACTTAAAAGTAGAACTTTTTGGCTCTCTCTTAGTAAGTTCTACAACCTCAGATCTGATGAAGAGAGTGGGGTTTTTTAAGCTTGGTGAGGTGAATTGCCCTGTGAGTATCCTCATATTTTCCTGGTCTTACCAGTGCCAGAAGAATCTTAGGTTGTTCAAATAAATTCAGCCTGGATGGAAATAAGTAAAGGCAAGTGAAAGACCCTTGTCATCAACAAACCAACTCCTCTGGCTGATGGTGTCAGGCAATTCACTCTTCCCTGAATGCAGAATAAATCAAGCAGTCTTCAGTACTTCTGACCAGGTGTCATCATGGAGCTGCAAACTTACCTTTCTCTGAGGGTATTTCTACAAATTCTTACTTTTACTGCAGTGTGACTTGCTGGGAATAAGCACCAACTCTTTATCCTTTGGCCTGCACTTTCAGAAGCACCTTTCAAGACTTTATGTGCCTTTCCATGTCCTCTCCAGCACAGAAGGACATTCAGGTGTTCCATGATGAGGAGAGAGCTCACTGACAACTCTTCTTAAGTCAGAGCAGCTGAAAGGCTGCTCTAAACAGCACCTTCCAGTGGTGCAGGTTCAAAGTTACATCATATTCATTGATTTTACTTTCTTCTGTGCCTGTAGGGGCTTCTGATCATCTAAAACCTCATTTATAAAAGGCAGAAGTCCACGCTGAGCCCTGGGGTGCACATGGTTTGGGAATGCACAAAAGGCAAAGGCCTGGATATGCTTCAAGTGTTCTCCATGCATTGTCATAAAATCATGGAAGGGTTTGGGTTGGAAGGGACCTTAAAGAACGTCTAATTCCAACCCCCTGCCACAGGCAGGAGCACCTTTCACTGCACTACTTTGCATTATTCAAAGGAACAACTTGTTTAGAAGCAGGACTGTGAGGTAAGGAGACTAATTGTGTCTCACAAGGACAGAGAAATCGTGGGATAACTGCAGGAAAGAACAAGATTTAAGATCATGTTAGGCTCTGTATCAGCTTTTACAGTGCAGGGTGGGGACACTCAGAATCAGAGGCCATTTTCATAGATGTTTCTTAGGCACATTAGAACAGGATTTTATTAGGAAATAGTAATTTTATTTTACTTAGAGGAGGGTGGCTACTCTTCCTTCCAGCATTACTCAAAGAAAAAAGTCAATGTAAACTAGAAGCTCTCCTGCTAATTAACCTCTCCTCATGAAAGAGGTGAGAAAAATTAAAAAGCCAGTGTAAACACACACAAATAAGGTGCATTAACCAGAGGTTTTGGGTGATGCTTTTGGGTTGATCAGCAATGTTGTTGCTCATTGGGCTGAACTTTCAAATGCTAGGAACAGGTAGATCTGCTCCAGTTAACAACCGGTTCTACAAAAGCTCCTGGTGCAAAATCCTTCATTTTTTGGTGTCACTGTGCAGGCATTTACACTCAATAAACTGGTTCCACGTTCGAGCATATTGAATTCTTGATGCAATTGAGCACAGCAGTGGACAGGAAGAGATATTGGTGTTAAGCAAAACAGGGCAATTCCTCTTCTGGCGCAAAATGTGTCAGCAGGAAAATGATGAGATGCATTTGAGAGGAGACTTGACTGCTTTTATTTTCCTCTCTTGTGCACTGTGATAGTTTGGGCATCACTTTTCCTTTTAAACCAGGGTGCAGGCCAGGGATGTGATGCCCCAAGAGAATCATCCTCAGGGGTTGGGCACCAGCCAGCTCACCCTGCAGAGATGAGAAAGGGGAATAACCTCAGGATTTGTGAAAAATACTGTGAAAAATAACAGCTGATCATGTTAAGGGTGTGTGATGCAGTGGAGGCTGAATGTTTTCAGGTATAAAACATAAGGAGAAATGCAGATTCAAAACTTAGAAGTAGAAAACTTCCTTAGCCTTCAACATATACATGATTGTTTCACCCAAATATTTAAAAGAACCCACAATTAATATCCAAACTATTCCCCCATATATGATCAGATTATTTTATGGTTTTTCTGGTATTTTTAAAATTTAATTTAATTTTAATTATTATTATTTTTTCGCCACAGAATCATGTGAAACTTCGTGAGAGGACTAGATAAATCATTTATTTCATCATAATTACAGTGGCACAATCCCCTTGATAGGAAGGCATGACCCAGATTCTTTGATTTTTCCATTGTTCTAAACACCAGGTGTTCGCCCAAGTGACTGTGATATCAGAATCAATATGCTGGTTCAATAAACCATATAATAAATATAACAAAAAAATATAAACCAGATAATAAGTGTTCTCTAATAAACACATCATAAACCCATGGAATTTTCCTCTTCAGCTCTTCCACTGCATTGCCATGTTGTTGGGACCTACAGGCAGGCTGGCGAGGAAGATGGAATTTTCTCCTAATTAAGACATTGAGGGTCTGAAGCATGTCTCAAGAAAGGAATGGAGCTGGGGAAGGGTCTGGAGCCCTAAGAGCAGCTGAGGGAGCTGGGAAAGGGGCTCAGCCTGGAGAAAAGGAGGCTCAGGGGGGACCTTGTGGCTCTGCACAACTCCCTGACAAGAGGGGACAGCCAGAGAGGATTTGGGCTCTGCTCCCAGGGAATAGGGACAGGAGGAGAGGGAACGGCCTCAGGCTGGGCCAGGGGAGGGTTAGATTGGATATTTGGGAAAATTTCTTCATGGAAAGTGTTGTCCAGCCCTGGCACAGCTACCCAGGGCAGTGCTGGAGTCCTCATCCCTGGAGAGATTTAAAAGACATGTGGATGTGGCACTTGGGGACATGGGTCAATGCTGGCCTTGGCAGTGCTGGGGGAATGGTTGGACTCAGCAGTGTTAAAGATCCTTTCCAACCTGAATGATTCCATTAATTATCCATACTTTTATTCAAGGCAGCCTGTTTCCACGTTCTCTTCCATCTTAGTGAGATCAGTACCTCTTTTATAACTGTTGCATGTTTTTCAGCTTAATACTGACTGTCTGAATTTGTAATAATTTCCCTTAATTAAACTTTTAGCAATATTCTGTCTTCAGGAAATGATGAGTAATAACCAACATGTCAAAGCTACTTGTATTTATCACTGGAGATGTATCATGGTCCTCAAAATGCTATAAACACATCATAAATTTATGGGTCCAAAATTTTGTTGCTGCCACCTCCAAACTCTTCACAACTAAGAGAAAAAGTACATTTCAGCAGTATCAGAAGCTGTCTTTGGAAACCTGAAACCCTTCAGGATAAGGGAAAATGCAAAGGCTGATTTGAGATACATCCCCAAGAGAGAAGAGGAAGCCTTGATGGATCTCAAATACCCAGAAGTGTGTGACTACAAAAGTATGAAATTACACAGAGGAAAACTGCACATGGGTGAGTCCTCTCAACCCAAAATTGCTCCAACAATGACCTTAATGAGGAATGAGTTTATTTCATGTTTAAATTCGTCACTGGAGAGTGAGCTTTTCCTCTCTGTCAGCTTCACCCTTTTTCTAAATATGGTGCTGACTGTTACTGAAATTTTCTTGACAAGAATTCATGATGGTACCAGTAACTTTAGGAGACCTTGGCTTGACAGGAGCTATGGAGATGCTTCTCTGAGTGGCCCTGGATTTCCTCTATGCCACTGAGGGCAGAGCCCTAAAAGACTCATGATTTTTATTTCATACTCCTTGTCAATACAGACAAAAAAATTGCTATTATTGGAGGCTTGAGACTTCTATGCAAGTCCACAGGAGAAAGATGTCGATGAATTCTAAGTGCATCTGACTATAAATTGGTCAATATACTGCTGAAAAACAAAGTGAAGAAAAAGAGGGGGAGAAAATTCAGCCTCAGATGTGTGGTATGGAATATAAACACGGTAAAAATATTCTGTCCTGTGCTGTATTGTTCTGACTCGATGGGAAACTGTCATGGATTTGTTTATTTATTGATACAGAATGCCAAACTCCTGAAATATCTGCCAACATCTTTTAGAGGCCTGTGTAATGGCAGTTATATTGTGTCTGACATGTTCTTCAGCTGGGAACAGTCAGAAATAGGATGGAAAATGCCTCTTTCTTGCTGTGGGTTTTGATTTCCATTAATAAAAGTTACTCTGTGTGTGACACACGGAAATAATAACAATCCAGAATAAAACATCTAATATTACACTAAGCAAAAAAACAGCATATTTTTCCTGTTCTTTGGTGTTGTTTTAGAAAAGTGGTGGGCTTTTTTCCAGTGGCTTTCACATTTCATTCTGTTCATTGTGGTACATGGTACAAATTCCATATAGAATATCAAGAATTAGGAAACTGGGGGGTGAGTTATGAAGGATTTGTCCGAAGATATATTTTTTTAAGACTACGAGCTGCAGTGAAAGTCACTTTGTCAGTGTTCATAAAACCTAAATAAAGGTCGTGCATTCTGCTCAAGAGAAAAAAAAATGTACAAGTAAATAGATATTATTCAATTCTTTTCGTCTGTTTACACTGGTCTTTGCTCCTACTGTGAACATGTTTCCTTTGGATTAAATAGAAGGAAGTAGAAAAGAGGAGAACAAGTTTTAAAACAGTAATTTGGGGTTCTCACAACACTTACTGTATTCTTTTTTTTCTGTAATTGGCTCCCAAAATGAACTCAGTCACCAGCGGCACGGTTAGGAGGGAATCAATCAGTTGGTGGAAAATGGAGATAGTTTTCAAGTGGTGATGCTGCAGCACTGGCAACAGAAAAGTAATTTTTTTTTCGGTAGGGAAGAAGTTGGATTTCCCCCTGTGGCTGTTGAAATTGAGCTTATAGGTAAATTTGTTTTCACAGAAGCAACCTCGCTTGTCTCCTGCTATTGAGATACCGTCTGCTGTCGTCACGGAGTGGTCACTGCTGCAGCTCTGGAGTCTGCCTGCAGAATATTTCTAACTGCTGCCGACTTCAGTGGGGGAAAAAAAATACTTTCCCAAGGACCTACTGGCTCATTATTCCTTTCTGTTGCTCAAAATCATGAAGTGCTGGAAGGGACCTCAGGAACATGTTTAGTGTGAGCAAACGTAAGTCGAATTCAGAAGGTGATTTTTTTTTAAATTAATTGGACCCTGTGGGTTTTTAGACCCTTCAGAGAGATGTGGGATCATGGAATCCCAGAATTTTTTAGGCNGATTTTGGAGCATGTAAGTCATCACACACAAATAAGCCCTCTGATTTTGGGGGCAGAGTAGCCATGAGGCTGCTCCTATTTAAAGTTATACTTTGATCAGAAGGGTTTGGTCAAACAGTTCTTAATTGCACACGGTCCCAGAAAGACATTTTGATATCTCTCTCTCTTCTTGTAACAACTTCAAGGAACATAACCTGTCATGGCTGTGACCTGCTACAACTGACCAGCATAACCATGGAGTGAGATACAGCAGAAGATTCCTAATCCTGGGACATTTCTTGGAGAATCCTCACACTGCTGGATGCCAGGGGTAACCTGCAGGCTTGGCTGCACTGGGGACAGCACAGGTGTGTGAGGCTGGGGGCAGAAAACATCCCAGACTTTGAGAAAATCTTAATTTCATGAGCCTCTCCACACTGGCCTGGTGAATGCAGGATTTGTCTTTCACTCCCGTGCTGCTGAGTCAGGATTTTGGAAGGTTACCCTGGAAGGAAACAGCAACACTCACATTACACTCAGCTCTGAGCAGATGGATAAGAGGTGTAAGCAGCGTCTTTATTCTGTTATCTGAGCTAACAAAAACACCCTGCAGCAAAAACAAATATCTGCTGTTCAGGAATCCAAACCACTCATTTTTGCAAATTAATTTTTTAACCTTTTTTTTCCCAGTGCCTCCCAAAGGAAAAGCACCTCACGCTACCTTTGCAAACCGTTCCCACACACACAACAACAAACTAACAAGCCTGTTGATAATTTCCTTTGCAAAGGGTGTAACTGAACTTTCCTGGGACAAGTTTGCTGCTGTTGAAGAGGGCTCAGGGGAATGATTAAAAATGTTCAGTTGGGAGCTGGTTCAAGAGGCCAATGGCTGCCTTGACAGCTGGAATGTGCAGGAATTTTGGTTTACCAAAAGGCATCCAAGATCTTCTTGACCCTCTGGGATTGCATTCTCACTGGTAGCTGCTCCAGGGATTGTTCCAATATTTAGAGTTCCCTTTCCCTTGCTCAGCCCACACTGAAAATTTGGAAGAGCACAACAGGAAGATGTGTGAACAGTGAATAGCACCAGAGGGGATTATAAAAAGGGCTTTTTAGCAAACAAAGCCATTTTTTGATGAAAAGGGGTATGGCAGAAATTTGGGTCATGAGTCAGTCTGATTTTAACAGTCCAGTAGGAGAGGATGTGTCCCATCCTCTGGAGTGGGAGAAGCAGATTTTATAGCGGTGGCAAAAAATGAATAGGAATTTACCCCAAAGGGAACCTGTGCTCACATTTCAAGGACAGAAGGCATCCAAATTCAGAATTGTCTTCAATACCACCAGTTGTCATTAATGAGGATAAAACAGTTTTCCACAGGAATTTAATTGCCTGCCACCTTTTGCATGCCCAGCCAAGAGTGTGTGATTTGCAAGGGGGACTGTACTGTGGGTCTGTGGAGGAGGAGGCCAAATACCACAAGGACTTTCTTAATTTTGCCATCTCTCTTCAGAATGGCGAGAAGTTTTATTGTTTCATATTATTCACTTTTTTATGCTTGTGGGCACTTTGTTTGTTAAATAAATAGCTTTTTTTCCACTTTTCCCTAAGGAGATTTTTTTTCCCTGTCCAATTGAAGGAGGAGCCGTTTGGGTTTGCTTCCCAGAGGGTTCCCCATTCCCGGAGGTTCCCAGAGGAACCTAATTCAGAGGTTTGCTCCCAAATTTGCCTTAAACAGGACACCACTGTAAAGAGGTATTTTCCTTCTGTAGGGCAGGCAGTGCAGCTCAGTGGAGATACTTTCCATAGCTAAAGGCATGGATGATACCAGAGCCTTTAATATTTCTTTTAAAGAGATCTCCAAATAAATTCTGGCAATCTATGGGCTGAATAATGGCTTGCAGTAGACCCAGATAGCTTCTCTGAGTTTTCAATGGAGAAAGGTTAGTAGAGAAAGGAGGATGTGCAAAGAAAGCTTGTAATAAAGCAGTGTTTGAGAGACTTGCCTGCTGGTGACAAGGCTCCAGCCAGACTGTGGCCCATAAACAGCTATAAAAACACCCCCCAGGACTGTGTAACTGACTGGAAAGTCCCAATGAAACACCAAAAGCCACAAACTAAACCTGGCACAGGACAAGAAAACAGAGGACAGCTTCACACTTGTGTGTTTTCTACATGAGCCACCGTTCATAGGGGATCCCTTTGCAATGAAAGCTAGAGCTGGGCAAGAGCCAGGGCTCAAAGATAGTGTAGGAAATGCAAGGTGAGGATGTGGAGGCTGCCTGGTGCATCAAGTCACACATTCATCCTTCTGTTCTCTATAAACTCACCCATCTCCCACGTCAATCTTGTAGAATTATTCAGAAATAAGGCAGTTCCTGCTTATTTCTCAACCAACAACCATGTTTTTACCCTCACCAAAAAACCCTGCCCCTTTCTAATTAATACCTGCTGTTGGAGCACTGAAGGTAACCCTGTAGTGCCTACGTGAGCAGCTGTAAACTCATCACCAGATCCTCAAATTCATGCTCAGCCCTGTTCTCATCTTCCCCACATCTCCTCCCTTTATCTCTTCTGGTTCCTTGGCCAGTGAAAGCAGCTGAACCACTCAGGACAGAGATAATGTTTACAGAGAAAACTGCTGCCTGAGCATACACAACAAATTTTGAGAGAGCCTAAAATCTCCAAGTCTGATGGTTTTTATTAGCCAGGCGTTTATGGAGGCATGGGGTTAACCAACAGGAAACAGGACTTGTGTGGAATTGGAAGTTTATTTGGTTGGAATTGACTGTCCATTCTCTAATATGATGCTCCACTGGCCCCTGCCACTGTTGCCTTCCAGACCTCTGTGCTCCTGAATGCTCAAGTGTGAGATTTTTCACACTCCTTTCAACATCTTTTTCAAGGTGAGTTATCACAGCTGAGGCTCCTCCCTGGCCAAAACCCCTCAAGAGACAGGACTGCTCTGCAAGCAAATTCTTGGAAATTTATTTCCTTGGAAACAGACTGTCTTGCTTCTCCTGTAGGGATCCTTGTACTCATTTGATAAGGCCAGAGGACAAATCTACCCCACTGCCACCTGGGCTGGTGGACATTCTTCAGCACTGACAGGTTAATGTGACTTCTGTGTCTCATTCATCTGGAGCAGGGAAAGAATTCTCTCCACGTTCAGCTTCACTGGTGTCACTGTATGTGATGCCCAGAGAAGCTGTGGATTCCCCATCCCTGGAAGAGTTCAAGGCCAGTTTGTTTGGGACTCTGAGCCACCTGCTCTAGTGGAAGGTGTCCCTGCTCATGGCAGGGGGTTGGAACTGAATAATCTTGAAGGTCCCTTTCAATCCAAACCATTCTGTGATTCTACAGTTCTGTGACTTTGGGTTTTCTGACTAAATGCTGTTTGCATCACTTAAATGAGTTCAGCCACTCAGATGCAGTGTGGAATCTTTTCAGGGTATCTGCCACAATTACTATATTTGAGGGTCATGAGCCAAAAATAAGCTCAGTGTTTATTTTAGGGCTATGTTTAAAAAGAGAGCTAAAGCTGAGATTAATTTTGTAAAGTATTTGGAAAAACAATAATCCATCTTAATCGCTATTGCAACCTGTTCCTCAGTGCTTTTTTAAGCCTAGTAGAGACATGAATGGAGAAATTGTCACCCAGTAATGTGACTTATCCAAAGAGCAGATGCATAACAGGAAATAATTAACATGCTGTGGTTCTTACTACTGCCTATGGCACTGCAGTGAAAAATGTAGCTGCCCAAACAGCTTTTATTTTTATCAACAATTAATTTGTGCCCAGAAAGAATGGAGATGAACATGCAGAAAACTTCTCAGAAGGGCTACAAGGAAACAGAGAAAAATTTGAGGAGGCAGGGTCTGAGAACATTTGGCCAGGATGCAATCCCAAACGTACATTTGAAGTAAACACCTGAAAATTGATAGAGTGAATTTGAAGTCATTCTATATAACTTCAGGAAGACTGTGATGCTGTTAATTAGTAAAGGTTTCCTACATAACAAATTAGTTCTTTCTGTTAATTAACTGCATCATACACAGTGCAGTTTAACTTCTATTTTCAAGGATGTGACACCAGAAAATGCAGATAAATCAGAGGAGTGTCACACTTGTGTGTCCTTCTTGCTGCTGAATTAGCTGTGAATGTAGATAATGTGAAGAGAATCTTAACTTTCAAGGTCCTTTCTTACTTTGGGATTACAGCAAAGGGTCTGTAAACACACAGAGAGACTTTGGTAGGAAAAAAAAGAAGAGAGAATAAAAGTATTTCACAGAAACACTTACCTTATTAATGTCTGAAAATGCAATGATAGTATGTCATGTAGCACAGTGGGAGAGATGAAATGCTTTATCTCTTTTGTGTCTAAAAAACCCCGAAATTTGTAGAACTCAGTACTGGGCAAGACCAGGCAAGACAAGAAAATGGAATTGGTTTTTGGTATATTTGAGGTTAATACACTAAGATCTGTTTTCTTGGAAGCACTGCACCCTTTACATTCTCAATTCTCACACTGAAAACCAGGAACTGAAACACTCCAGACCCCCTTCTGACTGTAAAAATTTTGCAGCCTTTCTATTGTCTCCTTGGAGCCTGGAATCAGCAGATGGATTGGAGACTTTTTTGTTTAATGTGGGAGAATTATGGAATCAAAGAGGAGCTGCAGAGCTGCTCATTTGCCATCTACCTGCTGGATCACACCCAGCTTTGAGGTACAATACTTTACGACTTTTCCAGGCAGGTCCCTAATTAAATTACAATCCAGAAAAATCAAGTCAGTCTCTGAAGGGGGTTTGAAGGGACAGCAGACTGGTGACTTGGAAAGGTGAAATTAGGGAGCTTTGGTTTTGGCCTGAGGCTGCTGAAAGGGTAGTGGGTCATTTGTGCCTAGATTAGTTCTGAAAGTCACTTTTGCTCTTTCAGATTAATTCATTGTTCAGATTAGTTCATTGCCTCAGATTAGTTCTGAAGTTCTTTTCCTCATTCTTAAACTTGTTCCAACCACCACAAAACACAGAGATCCTCAGAAACCTATTGATATTTTGGGAGCATTGTGATCTGCCTGCATGGAAGGATGGGAGTAGAGTGGTACCTTGGGGTGGTTCATGCTGAAGGAACTCAGATCTCCAACGTGTTTGCCTCGGGTGACTTGGGCTGATCTGAAATTGAGCACAGTCCACCCTGGGGCATAAAAGGCTTCACACAGTGCCCCTGCCTTTCCTGCTATGTGATGGGACATGGATGGCCTGTGGAGCTCCTTATGAAATACTTCAGCCCTGGATGACCCACCTGCCTTCACACACCTCCAGGGCTGTTGGGGGTTAGATGTGTTTCTTTTTCACTGATAGAATTTTTCCCCATAAGTTGCTCGGAAACTAACTACTGGGTACTTACGAGTACTTAAGGAAAACAAAGAAGTGGCCAAAGGAGAGGAGTGTAGCACCTGGCTACACCTCTTTTGGTCTCTGGGAGTTTCTCTTGGAGGGGGAAGATACTTAGAGTTTTGGGGGCAGAAAAAGGGTAGGGCTGGGGGCAGCTATGCTCTCTCTCACTCTTGGCATCAGAAGGAGAATGATCAAGCTGTTCCTTACTGTGGGAAGAACCCACTGTGTTATAAGTACATATTATATTATTGGCTTTTCGCAAATATTAAAATGAATGCTATATGTATAATGT
>VXBB01015280.1:14981-55048 GCA_013399915.1 Illadopsis cleaveri
GGAGCTTCTGATCCATCTCATCCACCAGCCTGGGATTCCTGCTCATTCCTGCCATTCCAGCTACTATCGCAGAACTTTTGAAACATCTCATCCACCAGCCTGGGATTCCTGCTCATTCCTGCTGTTCCAGCTTGGTGCTCCTCAGAGTCCTGCAGGGGCACTGGGATAAGACTGCCCCAGAGTTTGGGAAGCAAAGCCTCTCCTCCATCCCTTCCCATCTCAGCCTAGAAGGCCGTCACGAGGTTCCTGGTTCTGTTTTGTTGTTAATGCCATAGTTATTGTTGTTTGTTTGCCTTGTTATACATACTAGTCAAGAACTGTAATTCCTATTCTCATATCTTTGCCTGAGAGCCCCTTAATTTCAAAATGATAATAATTTGGAGGGAGGGGGTTTACATTCTCCATTCCGAGGGAGGCTTCTGCTCTTCCCTAGCAGACACCTGTTTTTCAAACTAAAGACAAGGACCCAGAGGCCAAGCTCTGGAAGAGATGTCACAGTACATTCCCTGCAATGAGACCAAAACAGAAAGCTGAAGTTTGAACCACCAAGATTACTGCAAAGCCAGAGGGGACCAGCTCCAGAAGCTTCTTCCAACTAATAGTTACATAGTTCCACACATTAAAGTCATGTAAAAATCCATAATCTGTTTATTGCTTGCCAGCACTTGGAGATTTAACATTAAGAGCAGATTTTTTTTTTCTAATTTCTTTTCCCATTTACCTCTTATAATAGCGTAAGTAGGAAGAAAAATGCTCCTTCACTCTCTCCAATGACAGCAGCTCCTGGGTACTAACCCTGGAGAGTGTCATGACTGATGCCCAAAATGATCTTCATTGTGGCAAGGGAGGGAGTGAGACAAGGATTTGGGGAGGAGAGGGAATACAGACAGCACCAAGAGGAGCCAACATTCTCTCTGTAGGTAAACTATCACATTACAGAACTTGGCAATACAAAATGCTTTCACTGAGAAGGAATGGTCTGTGGTCTCAGAACAATTCAATATTCCCATTCAATTTTTCCTCTTGTTGCCTAGCAAGAGTGGAATCTGCAGTTAATTGAGCCACTGACAAATGACTGAGGCAAAAACAAGCTGATTTGAGGCCAATTACCAGCCACAGGATGCTCATGACTTTGGGTTATTTCATGAGCTTTTTTTTAAGCTGACCACACATTCACAGGCAGGATGCTTTAAATAAAATCCAAGGAAGCTAGATGTTGGTTTCTCTGAGGGCATTTGGGATCTCTCCAGTAGGGTTGGTTTGCGAACTGTGACCAAAAACATTTGTGCAATCTGACATCCCTTAGCCTCTGATCCAAATCTGGAGGGAAATGAAATGGTTCAATACACTGCTAGCAGCAAACAGGAAACGTGGTTCCTGCACATGCTTCTCAACCCAATCAGAATAAGGGGGTTTGGGAACATTTTTTAGGCTGTTTTTAATGGAGCAGACCATCTTGTGGTGGAATTAGCTTTGAGTGTGGGCAGGAAATCCATGTCATTAACATTTGTGCATCGTCATTTGGAAATTGTATATTCTGTCACATTCTTCACAGGGTCATTGTTCTCTCAGACAGCCTCTGAGTGTATTAAAGGTTTCTCAGAGGGCAAAATGTGGACCACAGCTCCAAAATGGTTGTTCTCATTGGAAAACAATGGCTTAGAGAAGGCCTGAATGCTTCTGAAAACAGTTGATATTCTGTGCACAGGATTGTTGAGAAAAGGGTTAATGTGGTGATGTGAAAAATGTGTGGTGGAAGGGAGGAATTGGAAGTACAAAAATTGTTTGGTTTGGTGCAGTCTGGGGTAAAACTCACTCCTTAGAGTCCTCTCCGTGCTGCTCCAGTGAACTGGCTCTGCATCAGCTGCTTTAAATATAAATCTTCACAAGGCATTTATGTAGCAGACACATCTTGGAAGGAGAGTAACCACATGTCAGGATATATATTCAGCAATACTTCATTATCCTCTAGATTGGGTTCAATCATTCTGGCCACCACCTTAAACAATTGGTGTCTGAGGGCCCTGTTTGTCTCAAAGACCCTCTACATGAGTAAGGACAGGTGTGCATTGAACAGTACATAAAGGTAGAAAACCCAGCCATTATAAATAAAATCTGTTTTCTAATAAGCACCGAATTATATGGAATTAGAAAACATAAATATGTAAATTGTTCTTTTTACCTTCTACAGAGCTCATGATAAATGAAGCATCAGTTTCTACACAAAAGCCAATTTCTGCTAAATAAAATAAACACTAATTTCTTAAGAGATTCATTTCTGCTTCTTTTTTCTGTAAGCCTAAATTATTATATTCACTGTCAAGAAAGCAAAGACATGTAAAGGTAAATGGTACACACTGAAAAATGCAATTCTGTATTCCAAGTCATGTTTTGTGACCTAATTTACAGCCATAAATGTTGTCGGTAAATTTGTCTATCACCATTGGCCATGGGCACAAACTGAAATGCAGAATGTTCCATTTAAGAAAATGGAAACAATTTTTTGGTCTGAGGATGATCAAGAACTGGTGCAGGTTTCCAGGTGAGTCTGTGGAGTTTCCTTCCTTAGAAATACTAAAAAAACCAGCTACACACAGTCCTCTGCAACCAGCTTTGGGTGACCCTGCTGGAGCAGAAGGTTGGACCAGAGATCTCCAGAGATCCCTTCCAAACTCAGCTGCTCTGTGACTCTCTGAATTCTCTTGAATGTGGGAAAAATATCAATCCTCAGTGTTCCTCCTGCTCAAGTTAAAACTTAGCAACACTACACGGAAATGTCTTTAAGAATTGCAGGGTACAAAAAGTATTTTGTTTGAAAGGTCAATGTGGGTATTTTGTTCACCACCTCCAAATGCACATAACTGTGAACTTCAGTCTGTCTAACACAACATCATCTGCCAAGACTGAGCAGTCAAGTGGATAATTACCTCAATCTCCAGCCCCTGCAAGCTGTCCCACTCCTTTCCTCTACCTGAGTGATTTTTTGGGGGTTCTGGTGTTTGATACTCTTGCAGATATCGAGGGGCAAACCCAGAAGGAAACTTCAAGAAAAAAAAAATTTGAATTTCTCCTCTTGTTAGCAAGAGTGAAACTTGCAGACAGGATGACTCCATTTTTCCATTATAACATTTTGCAATTCCAGTGAAATGTCCTCTGTTTGCAAATATGTTTAAAATGCCACAAAAGGTTTTGAAGTGACAAGCCCATGATTCATCTCACTGTCACCTCAGCTCTAACAAACTGCGTCACTCTGCTCCAATCACAGGAGCTTTGAGTGAGGTTTGCGAGGATGAAAAACAGATGAGAGCAATTAGAATTAGAAACATAATTAACTAATATAATGTAAAGGCGGGGGAAAAGAGTGAAGCAGAAGGTTTTACAGCAAGTGTAAAAAGAAATTGCAGAAAAAGAAAAATGGCAGCTTCACACTTGGCTTGCATTTTTTTCTTTTTAGCATTCTTGTAAAAGGAAAGTCCAGACTTTAAATGAGCAGCACATAGCTCCCAGAAATACATTAAACACTCATCACATAATTGTTTTCACTCTGTCTCCTCTTACAAAGGTAAAAAAAGGAGGCAACGTTTGAACACTGGGATAGTTTAAGTTAGAGATAACAGTACTGAAGGCAAAGATGTAAAGAAATCAGGAACATAGAACAGAACAGTTGCCTGACAGAGAGAAAAAGGACCCTTGATCAAGGGGGCTTGAAGACACAGCTGAATAATGAATTAATGATTCTCACAGCCAGCTGGAGAAACATTATCACCCCTCAGATCACACTGCAGCCAAATGTGAAGCTGAGAATGTGCTTTCTTATCTCAGAGTCTCTGCGGACTATATAATTCCAGGTGCTTGATGAAGAGAGTCTCCTCTGCTGGAGAACTGCTAAAAGGCTGCACTGCAAGGCTGAATGAATTTTATAATTCACTAATAGCCTTGGCTCTTTTTTTTTAATTTTTTTCCTTTATTTTTGGAACAAGAGCATATCTTTTCCCAGCAAAGGGCACAGATCCACTTTTTTTTCATAAACACTAATGGCCAATCCATTTAATGATGTAATAAGAGAAGGATTTGGGCAACTTATTTGGACACCTACACCTATTTGACCTTCTGCTCTTTATTCTGTATCAACAGAACTGTTGAGGGGAGGAGGGAGAGAAATTGGCTTTGGGGGGCTGATGGTCAGCACTGGTTTTGCCACAGAACTGAAAGCTCTATAGGATCCATGGAATGAAAGGAAACAACTGGTCCTTATTGCTAAACAGGATACCAGGGACCCTTGAAGTTTCACTATTTAGTATATATTTTGACTGGTCCCAACAAATTTGATGCATTATTAGTGTTCCACGTACTTGCCCATGTTTCTAAAATTAATCAGCTCTTCTGAGTGCTCATTCAGATTCCTGCCCTTTCCCCAGATAATTCACTCTGGGTGAAGAAGGTGCGACAAAGTGCATTTCTCTAAACCTGTGTACTGCACTGATGCTGGAAATGACTTACTGGTCATAATGGTTCCCACTGTCTTCCATAAATTTTTCAGAGAAAGGTGCAAGTTGGCATCCTTGAATTGAAAGATCCTTTTCTTCTGTTGTGGCTGCCCCAACCCTGGGAGTGTCCAAGGACAGGGCTTGGAGCAACCTGATCTAGTGGAAGATGTCTCTGCCCATGGCAGGGATTTGGAATTAGAATTATGTGACCCCTGAGCATCTGGACATAGGTAAGCTCAGGATTGTGCCAGACAGGGGCTCCTGAAGCATCCTAAAGAAATTTTGAAACCATGGGACAGCCCTGAAAATTCTGTGAAAAGTACCTTTTTCAGGAAAATCATCATATTTAAACCTCTTCTTAGTTTTTTTGAAATGTAGGTATGGCCAAGGGTACATCTTGATTTCAGTCCTAGTGGCTATTAATGCCACTTTATCCCTTTCAAAGCTTTAGAATATAAGAGGGAAAGAATAGCAGCATCTATCCTCCTACCTGTTTTCAATTCCAGTAGACAATCCCACACAGCAAAGGGAGTTTAAATGTCAGTTTAATTGTCCCCAAAGGGAGTTCATCTGAGCCCACACCAGACTTCCCTGTTTTAAAACCGTTAGCTGAGGAACATGTACAACTCATTTATTGCCCCCAAAATCTGAATTTAGAGCAAACTCTGTGACTACAGCATGTTAAATATTATGAGCTAAGATAGGAGGAGGATGAAAAATTATGAAAAGATGGCCTCTGTGTAGAAGAATTAATTTAAGTGATACCAAAGAGCAATAATCCAAAGAACGTGAAAGCTTGTAATGTATAAAAACCAGTATTTACACCAGGAGTAATAACAGAGCACTCCACATGAGTAACTACAGCATCTATAATGCAATGCGTGATGCAAAATTGCTGAAGAAATTCTATTAAGGAAATTTGCTAGAAGGGACAATAGAATTAAGGATGACAATAAATTGGAGAACGAGCAAGCCGTTTTTTTGTGGAAAAGACCTTTTACACAAATCAGCAGCTGGAGGAGAAGGGCATTGAAGACAAATAGGGCAATAAAAGGAGCAGCTATTAGGATTTCTTCTATATCCTGCTCTTTGGAAAAAGACCATTACTCCAGAGACCGATTTGAGCAAGCAGGTGGGAAATATAAATGATTATTAGACTAGTGGACCAAGAGGATGATTTGGATGAAAGTGATGGTAACTGCTGAGAGCAAGTGGAAACAGCTTAACCTCCATGAGGAACACATTGAAGTCATAATCATTATATGTAGGGATTTTATTGTCTTCAATTAACACCTCCAGGTTTTGGTGAAGTGCCCAAGAATTTCTGTAGTTACTGATGTTACTCTTTTTTTACCTCTGGCATTCAGTCTCCTGGCTGCATTGCCTACTGAGTAGAGTTATTTTTCATTTTTTATTTTAATTATAATTATTCAGAGCTTTGGTATTCAGTGAAGGAAATGATATTACAGAAGATTATTGTTGTCTAATACATCCTTTAGGGGGTGGTGGTGTGTATCTCTATCTCTATCTCTATCTCTATCTCTAATCTCTATCTCATCATCTCTATCTCTAGCTATTTAATTCTATATATTTATATATTTAATATAATATATATTATTTATATTATATTTAATATTTAATATATATTTATATCTATCTCTATATATATTTAATTCTTTTGGGGTTCTGGAATTACAGAGAAAAGAAAAACAACAGGAAGGTATTTTCTTCACTCCCTGCTTCTGAAGATTTCACTTTCTGTTTTCTAGTCCTGTTCTTTGTATCTCTTTTGTTGGACATCAAAGAAACAAGAGAGATTTAGAATCCAAATAATACACAGTGAATGGTAGGACTGTCTAGTCTGAAGACAATTCTCTGTAATTTTTTGGTCTTAATGTAAGACTCTTTGACAGCATGAGCCCATCCTATTGATGTTTTGTTCTTTAGCTTCATCCTTGATCCTGTGCCTGTGACACCTGCAGGGTGGTTGTTCCAGAACTGGGATTTTATACATCCTTCCAGGTTTCACAGTGAAAAGAGAGTCCCTGCCCTGAAATGGTGATCATGGAATGATGTTTTGATAGTCCTGCCTTTCTATTGCCATCTCTCAGCTCAGGAATATTGACAGGGATGGAATATTGGAAAACTGGTCCCTACAGTACCTCTGGATATGCACTGCATATGGTCTGTATGCTCCAACCAGGATTTATTGGAACAGTTCCATTGACTATGGTTAAGTGCCAGCAAGAAGGAGCTCAATTTTTCAGATTTCCAGAGCTCTTCATTGCTCATGCAATGTCTTGATTTCCGTGGGGGTGTGCTAATTTCCTGCCTGTGTTTAATGACCCCATCCGCTCCTGAACCCACACACCAAACCTTGAAAAAGGACTTCACGCTGTCACTTTCTGAGGAGGAGTCTCTATCTCCTCTAATCACTATGTCCTAATTAGCTCTTGTAAGGATTACCAAAGATTTGATACTCCTGTGATGTAAAACAAGTTTTAGTTTGAGTCAAAAGTACGTGGTGTTCTTTCCTTGAAGCTGGGAGTGTGGGGACATGCATTATTGATGAGGATTTCTATATCAGTCCAGGTTGATTCTCCTTAGGACAGTCTTTTATTTCTATGAAAAATGAAAGCTGCTCTTCTGAATACCAACCTGCATTTTCCTATGGGGATAGGAAATGGGCACATAATTTATGGGCAGGACACTGGAATACCTGCATTATGAGTGGCTGTGTTGTTTAGGAGTAATTCAAGACCTTTATAGTTCCCTTTCAATTAGCATTTCTACAATTGCTATTTAATGATGGCAATATGGAAGGTGAGGAATGACTGTGTGTAGCAAAGCCTTTAGTCACATTTGATCATTTGACTTCTACCAGCAGAATGAGTCAAGGCTAACACTAACTTCTGAGTGCTATTTGGTAATTTATGTAGCGTCAAGTTAAGACCTGACAAATGTACAAAAAATACTCTGTTGTGTATTCGATAAATATCCTCCATAATACTTTAGTCAATATTATTCACAGATTTCTCAACAAAACACCACTTAATACTTCTTTGTAATCCCTCATTGCTCTGTGCTCTCCTGAGCACTGGCTGATTCACAAAGGTGGGTAAAATACCTTTATTGCCAAGCTCAGCTCTGTTTCATGAGGTTGCAACGCCTGTGAAACATTCACTGCTCACTCTAGGCCCAGCGTTTTATCCAGCTCCATCTGTTCACCCGCTTTCATGAAATGCTTTTAATCTCAGAAAAATATGTTGCTTGTGGCAATCCCTCCCTTCCTTGGTGATTATTGCCCTCCAGGTACTCTGTGGCAGCATCCAGAGTTTCCAGTGCCTCCCACTGCCAATTACTGTGTCAGGGGGCTGCTCCAGTGTCAGGAAACACTTTTGGGATGACAGTGCTCCCTCTCATCCAGTGTCTCTGTGGTGACTCCAGCTGCCCACGTTGACAATGAGCTGCAGCATCAGGCACAGAAGCAGTCAATGTCAACCCTCCAGGGGCTTACTGTGGCTTTTGTACTGTAGATTACTGTCAGGGAATAACCAACATGAGGAGTTTATGGATCAGATGTGCTGTTTATCTGCTTGTTAAAGGCTGGGCTGCATGAGGGCTGGGCAGTTTGCTTGTGAAGGGTTCAATCTGCTTGGTACAATCAGAAATACCCAGCAGAGAAAAAGAAAAAGCAACTGACTACAAAGGCATGACTTGGATGGAGCAGGAACAAGGATGATCCATGTTACCTTTGATGGAGCACTGAGTGCCCTCAGAGATGAACAGATCAGCACTCCTGATCACCACCACATTTATGGAGGGCTAACTTTGTCAAGATTTTCCCTGAAATCAATAGAGAAATAACTTTTAAGATATCCCTTCTATCTCAAAATAGGTAGAGCAGAAATAAACCTCCTCTTACTGCAGACCACAGGCAAGATGTCAGGGTCTGCAAACATATGCAGAGAACCTGATGGTCCCTTTTAAGGATCGCAGAGTGCAAAGACACAGCGGGGGACAAACTCAGTTTACTCAATCAAAAATGCACCTTTATTCAGCGCCAACAAATGCGATCGAAGGATTGGAAGGGAAATAAAGGATAGCGAGAAAAGAGAAAGAGTGGGTGGGTAATAGCTGCCAATGGAGAGACAAGGTCCTCGTGGTCCAGCCAATAGATCGGCGTCTTCTTCCGTGGGCAGACCTCAAAAGTGAACGAGGGTCTCCAGAGTTTTTATAGGTTAGTCAAGGCATGAGNTAGATCCCTCTTCTTCCGTGGGGAGACCTCAAAAGTGAAAGAGGGTTTCCAGAGTTTTTATAGGTTAGTCAAGGCGTGAGCCAAAGCGAGGGGCACAGAGCCAGAGCAGGAGCCACACCTGTGCTGGGTGTTGGAGGCTCAGGAACATGCTGCAGACCGACCTGTACACCTGGTACGGACAGCTAGTCCGGACAAGTCCAGCGGGACCAGCTCCATTGTTTCTGCACTCCCTTTCCATGGAGGTTGCATACCAGTCATCCAAGACTTAGCAGACATTCACCTCAGCCAGGCCAGAGGCTCCTTTCAGAGTCTGGGGTCTTGGTCCTCATTGGAGACAGTCGAGAGGCATTATCACACCTTTGGGCAGACTCTGACACAAGAGCTTAGAAATATTAAAGTTAAAATCTAGACTTGTTTGATCCAAGGTGAATCTGGGCCTGAACATGCTTTGGCAGGCCCAGATGGATGGTCACTGCTATATTGCTGAAAATTCCTCCGGATTCATAAAACTGTCATGAGTAAAAATGTTGTGAGTAAAAGTCCTTCAAGGCACAGAGTGAGGGAGAAGAACCTTGCAAAATTCACCTCCAAACCCCACACTCTTTCCAAAATACACAAGAGAATTCATTAGTTAAATACTTCCTCATGATTTTAGCAAGTTTTTGCAAGGATAAGAATCCTTCTTTCTACCCACTAGAAAACACAACCTAATGAGCTCCTCTAAAGGGCACTGGGAGCCACTTCAGATGTTTTCCAGGATATTCCTGCTATTATACCTGAAAAGAGGGAGTTTGTGAGTTCCAGAAGTGATAGTCCTGATATGGTTAAAAAATTGGAACTGAATAGTAGGAATGAGTGGTTTTCATAAGGGAGGGAAGAAACAAAAGGGTTCTGTAGGAAACTGTACTGCTGAATACCTGCAGTAGTGACCCAAGAAAAGTGTATTAATGGTGAGGCTGACAAAATTTTCTGCAGATATGAGTCTATTTCAGAGCAATAAGTACAAAAACCATCTCGTGAAGAATTGGAAAGACACTTTGCAAGATTGAGTGAGAAATAAAAGCACAGAATAAATTCACTGTGGATAAATGTGAAGGGGAAGATGAATGTAAAGGTGGATGCCTGAAAACAAATCTGATGGGCTTTCGTCAAACCATTATGACTCAAGTGAGAGCTTGATAGGGTGGCAACAGTTCCACGAAAGCATCACTGCAGAGCTCAACAGCAATCAAAAAAATGCTAAATTGAATGCTGAGAGTCATTAGGAAAGAAATGGAAAGGAAAATAGATCATTAAGAAAGTGTATAAATTCATGGTTCTCCCAGACTCTGAGCACCAGGAGGCATTTGGCACACTCAGTGTGGTAAAGGAATTGTTTGAAATAGAAAAACCACAGAGACTGACAACATGTACAATTAAAGGCATGGAGGGACTTCCATACAAAGTGCAGCTGCATTGACTGGGTCACTCTGTAAAAAAAAAAAAGGCAAAAACACCTGAATTCAGGGATTGCACAGAGGTCTGCAGAACCATGGACAAAGAGGAGGAGGGAATTACTTATTTTCTCATCAAATTCAAGGCCTGATCTAGCAGGTGCTCGGGTGAAAAAGACAGTTTTCCTACAGTATGAGGCAGACCTAGGAACTCTTTGGCAAAGGGTAGAATTTAGGACTCAAGAGAGAATGTATCTGTGGTGAATTATTAAATTAGCTCAGGGAACAACGACTTCCATGAAGATATATTTGGGTGGCTCAGCTAGAAGATTTATCTCCCTTCACCCTTTTTTTTTGTGGCTCAGTATAGAAGTCACCAGACAGGACCACAAAAACAGCAAGGATCTTGTGAGAAGATCAGCAAAGGAAGGCATTTTGTTGTGCCACGTGCCGTCCAAAGTTTTAATGTGATGCCACTGGAGCAGGTCCAAAATGAAGGAATTTTGTTTCAACCATTGTCCCAGAGTGAGAAATTCCTTAGATCACTTGGATCAGCCAAGCTGCTGTGGCTGCCCAGGAAGCTCTCTACATTTCACAACCTCTAGCTTGGACTGCAGCCCTTTCTGGTCCTGACTGCAGAGTTTTAAGATGCTCTCTGGCATCACTTAATTGGCTCCATCATTCTGTTGAAGGACATTCTGTCATTCTGTACAAAGGACAACTTTTTATTTGGTGCTCATTTCTGTGAATTTAAGCTGATGTATTCAGCTGTGAGTGGGGGCAGCTCCTGCACAGCCTCCAGTTCCTTCCGGCATGCTGAGCAGAACCAGGAGAAAAAAATTGTGTAGAACTATTTATTAACAATTAATTAATTCCCTGTCCAACAGTGGGGTTTGGCAGACACTTAGAGAAATGTACAGAAATTAGGTTCTTCTTCCAGGAATCCTACCCCAGCATTTGGTGACTCATGAACTTCAAACACAATCTTTGTATTCGACACTCTTCAAAGACTTTGCCTTCCACTGATTTTGGAATCCATGGACTTCTCACAGCCAGCAATCAGTTTTCAGGTTATCTGCACACTGGTGGCCACACTAGCATTCACCCTAATCTTTCACCTCCAATTTAAAATTCTAGATTTAATATTCAACATTTCCCCTTCTGTATTTTTTGCCACTTGAAAGGCAAACTTTTCCAGCTTAGTTGTTCCTCACACAGAAGCTGTTTTGCAGGCTTTACCTCTGTTTCTTTGCTCCTGGACATTAGGGAAAATAAGTTTGGGGAAAGCAAATTACCTTTAGTGACAGAGAGCTTAGCTAACTGAATTTATTGCGTATCAGCTGTCCGTGGTGTACAGCAGTGTGACCATGTTTAGCCTAAGGCAAGTGCAAGGCAAAGTATTTCACTTAGTTAGTTTAGTTGGGGTTTTATTAATGTTTGGAAGAAGTGGAGTTTTTGGTTTGTGGTTTGGATTTTTTGGTTTTGTTTTGGTTTGGTTTTTTTGTGGGATTTTTGTGTGTGTGTGGAGTTTTCTTAGTTTGGGTTTTTTTTTTGTTTGGTAGTTTTATTTTTTTAATTAGGGCTTGGACCTCCAGTTAATTTTGATACTAGCTCCTAGATTTTACTTATTGTCACTTTATGACAGTCTTCATTTTTCTCCTGGAATGCTCTTTCACTCTATCAGAGACTGAAAACTGGATTGAATATTTTTTCTTTTCATTCATTTAAGCAGCTTGCCTGTATTTCTGAGGTTATTTTGCCTTTTACTGTCTGCTTTTTACATGGCAGTATTTCTTTCCATTGCAAGATTAACACAAGTTTATGATATTACATTGGGAAGGAAAGAAGAAACTGTTGAACCCTGTGACTACGAAAGTAAAAATATCAAGTGCAGTAATTTGAATCATTATGAATGGAAAAACTAATACCCATCTCATCAGAAATTTTGTATTAAATTATGATTCAGGATTTTTTAAGGCACTAAGTAATACTAAATGAATATTTCTTAGGTTCTTCTTCCCTCTCCTCTTGCTTTTGTGAATATTGGAGAAGGGTGGGCATGTTTGATTTGGGGGATGCTAATAATACATGAGTAAGTAACCAAATTAACGATGTGTTAGAGATTTTGACACTTTATTTAAATTCATTTTTATTGGCCTAGCAGGACATTAACCTGACAACCTCATATGCGCTTGTTGGGACCAAGTTTCTTCATTGATTATTGAGAAACAAAAGAGTCTAAAAGCACAGAGCTTGGGCCTTACCTGTATGTGTATTCTACAGGACACAGGAACTTTTATCTGGGCATCTGGAGGCATTGAAAAGATCAGATCTCAACCCACACAGAGGAGAAAAAACCTTCTTGAAGGACAAACTGACGACAGGAGAGTCCAAGAAGTATCTCAAGCTAAGAATGGGAGCCAGTGAAAGATATGAAGAGAGAAATACATGTAAAACAAAATTTGTAGCAGGGCTGCCAAAACCGACGAGGAAAATGAACAACAAAATGAAGGACCGTAACAGCACAAAAAATATGGAGACTGTGACACAAGTATTTGACATTTCCCCCTGGTCAACGTACAAGCAGCAGCCCTTTTCATGCCCTCAGTGGAGTCCAAGGAGTTTCTTCCTCTTGAATAACTCTCCAGGGAGCATGAAAATTGTTTTAAGTGATCCTATCTTATCCATAATGGGATCTGCTCAGGCTGCCCCTCTTGAACCTTCCCTCTGGACAGCCAGAGTGCTCTGGCTGTGGCACTGGGAGCAAAAATAGAAGCAACACATGAGTGGGAAGTGTTTGAAGCCTTGGGAAGCAGCAGAGATAACTGTAGCCTGGCAGAGGGGTTTTTGAAGTATGAAAGGGCAAGCAGAGCTCCTTAGGTTTGCTGAGAGGTGAGGTTTGGCTTATTTTCTTTAAAAAGCATGATTTTTTAAAAAAAGTCTTTCAGTATTATCAACATTTATTCATCTTGGACCTTTTTCTTTTTTCCTTTCTTGTGGGATTTAATCCAGCAGAAGGCAGGTGGCATGGAGAAGATGGTGTAGGGAACAGAGAGAGGAGTTCTGACAGCCTTTAAGAAACACCAGGGAGGGAAAGAAATCCCTATTCAGAAAACCTTCTGCATCCTAAAAATGAAGTTGCAGCTCTTACATCACATCAAATTCAAAGAGATGTAGATAAATTGAAGGGCAGATGAATTGAATCCTTTGATTTTTGCATTCCTTTAGGAAAAAAGGAAAGAAACAGAAACTCAAGGTGATGGATCCCATGGATAGCCCTTTCCCCATTTTACTGTGGGTTGAGGGCAGGTCTCCAGTTTCTCAGCAGTGTTGCACATCAGGGAGCAGCACACAACCCCCTTTGACAGAAAATTAATGCCAACTCTTTCTGCAGATGGGAACAGCCTCTCAGTCCAGGCAAGAATGAAATTATTTTTATTTTCCAACAAACATCTATTCTCCTCCTATTTTCTCTCTTCTACACCCCTCTGGTCTCTTTCCACTTGACAGACAAATGATTTCTGAGCTTGTCTGGTTGTATTTTGACAACAACCAGGTTTTTGAGCCTTCACACTTGTCCAGCTGCACTGAAGATGAAGAGATGATGGGGACATGATCATCAGCCCTCACACCTGGGGAGAAGGACAAAATTATCCTAAAGAAGGTGTAAATTAATATGTTTTGAGATTTACTCTATTCCAGTTGTAACTCTTCCATTTTTGATTTTTCTCCTTATTACAGAGAATCCTCCGTTGGGTCAAATATACAGAATATTTCGGTGATCCTGCTGCAAAGCACTGCCAGGAGCAACAAGAGGTAGATTTAAATAATTGAGTGAAGTTGACATTTTAATATTAAGAGACAGGGTGAGTTTACTCCTCCAGAGATTTCTGAGAGAAACCCATGTTCCCCCCATTCAAGTAGTACCATGCCAAATGTAGGTACAGTCAGGGTGAGTGGCCAAGGCAAGGGAGAATATCTCAGTTTTAATCAAGAAAACAATAACACGGCATTCTATAAATAACTGATGAAATTTTCGTGGAAGTTCTTCAGGATGTCTTTCATGGGAAAGACATGGGAAAGTGAAGTCCTCAGAATAAGTGTTTCCATAGACAAAATGTACCAATTACAGAATAAAATCGCAGAAGTCTAAGATTGGAACAGACCTCTAAGATCATTGAGTTCAACTGTTAAATGTTAAGGGCTGTTGGAAGAGACATTTCTTGCTCCCACCATCCAGCAATGCTGCTCCTGTCAGCCTTGTCCTATATAACCCTGAATAAAATTGGCAGTGAGTCATAGGAATTAATCAGAAATACACAGAGGTCTTGCACAGAGGGGGAGAGTTTTGTTGATTCCTGTAGTCACACAATTTTTATACCACTTCTAGTGCTTCCAGTCCAGATGCGAGTGTGGAGAAGAGGGACAATGGAAATGGTGCATTCCCAATTTAGATGTTTCTGACAGACTTATTTTTTCAAGTACCTCTCCCTGATATTTCTCTGAAATTCATTGTTGAGATTTTCTCCTCATCACCAATTGAGGTTGCAGTTATTAAATGGAACAAACACGATCCTCAGTTGATGGAAATAAGCACAGCCCACAAAAAAAAATGAGTCACTCCAGATTCCTAGGCCTGAGTTACGCAGGAATCCCACCCAGTAACCCTTGCAATAAACCAAATAGCCACCAGTTTGCAGAGGTTTGTGACCTTACCAACACTTGCCACCAGACAAGTGATTAGAGGACTTACGACCAACTTTCACATTTTGTAGTTTCTTCAAAGAGAGGAAGGGAAAGGAATGATTACTCACATACTGGACCATTTTGATTGCGAATCACAGAGTTACGTGTTGCTTCCCGTACCCTGCTAGGCCACAGGATATACCAATTTTCTATTTATTGCAGCCATAAATAAAGTTGTTTTTAGGAGATAGAACAAGGAACCCAATCACTGGAAATCCCTTCCTGGCAGTGGTTATTCACTACAAGCCCAAACCTATTCATCAGCAGCCTTGTACACCTTTTGCTCACATAGTTTGGCTGATTCACCTTCCAGGAAAAGTGATTGATTTGCTCTTAAGTGACCCATTTCCTCCTGAGAGGTGTCAGAGAGCCCTTATCAGTCAGACTCCTTGTCTTTTCTTTAGTGTAAGTTGGCTCCTGTCTGCCTTTCTCTAGGTTAGAGGGTGCAACTCCTCAGCTTTGACACTGCCTGGCTTGAGGAGATGGATTTAGAGCAAGCTGGCACAACCTCTGTCTTAGTGGAAAAGTGAATGCCAGCTCTTTCATGTTTTGGACTGAACTTAACACCCCTTGCAATTTAGGAGACAACCCTGAGAGTCCTGATGAGGGCAAGCTGAGGGAGGGCTCATTCCTACAGTCACTTCGAGAATCTGTGGTGAGAGGGAACAGCTCCATCCCACCCTCTGGGCTGATGTTCCCCTCCCCACAACCCCTCCACATCTCCAGTTTAATGCAGACTAAGTCCTACTTTCAGTACTTATATGGTCCCTGCTGCTGAGAGATGGGTTCATTGTTCTGATGGAAATTTTTAGCACTCCTAGAAAACAGTGCCAGCTGGAATATTCACCCTCTGTGTGTCCAGCAAAGCAGCATTTTCCATTTCCTCAGTGAAAATCCTCTTGGCTGCAGCGAGTGCTGCAGGAACCCACACACTCATGCAAATGCAGGATGACGCAGAACGGGATCTTGCAGATTGGAGCTGCAGATTTGAGGACAAGGAACAAAATTGGATGCTTCAGAACATGAGGTTCATCTCCTCCAGGTGTCAGTCAGGTCACCATATCTCAACTCTGTGACGTTACACAGCAATAATAGATGTGCTCTGTGCAGGCAGGGCTGTGCCAGCTGCACTCCTCCCTTTATCAGGGAACTGCTTTTCTTGGTGCAGGCTCATGGATTTCCAATAGTATCTATGAAAACAATCTTGTTTTGGAAAAAACTTTTGGAGTAATACGTTTGAGGCTTTCTGCATGTAACACTGGGCCAATTCTCAGCTGTTGACAGAAATAACTAATTGCATTATTTGCATATATTTTTAATTCACAGCGTCTCGTTTCCTGTTTCCTTTTTTAGAAAAACAAAAGCCCCTGAGTGAGGTCCAGGTTCTCAAACCTTTTGTTACTGAATAAACACTGACTTACACTAGTTAAGAAAATAGCAATTAGATTTTCTTGGGTTTGGAGGAGGGATTATGATTTTGTCTTCCTGGGTAAAAATATTTTGTCAAAAAACCATCCTGGGAGTGAGATATATCCATACTACTAGTCACACTCAGGCATTATATTTCATTGGTATTCCTCACTGTTCTGTCTCTGCCCTCTGGCACATGAATGCAAAGGACCTGGAAAATGTCCAGTATTTGAAGATTGGTATTCACTGGTGGAGCTGATGACCCACAGGGACAAAACTGGAATCCAGGGCAATGACACTTATAACTAAGATATTTTTTTCAGCATTATCGGTTTTTCCTGAGGCAGACACTCTTCTAGTTCTGCGGAATACACGACACTTTAATTTTTTTCCCAGTTTTTCACAAAACTTCCCACATGTTGGAGACCTGAGACAGCTTGAGCCAGATACATAAACCCAGGATATGAAGTCTCTCAATCATCATCAACTGCTCTGGACCAGCTGTACTTACAGCTCTGGACCAGCCAAGAATTTTGTCTACATGTCCCCATGGGTTTGTGCCCTCAGTCCACACCAGGTTATTAAATGTAACCTCAGGATGCAGCCCAGCTCTGCTGTGTAAAAGTACAGAGACAGGCTGAGAGCTGGGGCTATTCAGCCTGGAGGAAAGTTCCAGGGAGATCTTATTGTGGCATCTCAGTACTTAAAGAGGACCTATAAAAACCAGGGAGACTTTTTATACTGGAAAACAGCAATAGAAGAAGGGGGAATGGTTTTGAACAGAAAGAAATTTAAATTAAATGTTAGGAAAAAAGTCTTCCCTGTGACAGTGAGGAGACCCTGGCACAGGGTGCCCAGAGAAGCTGTGGCTGCCCCTGGATCCCTGGAAGTGTCCAAGGCCAGCTTGGACAGGGCTTGGAGCAACCTGGGATAGTGGAAGTTGTCCATGCCCTTGGCAGGGGTGGTTGGAACTGGATGATCCCTGAGGTTTCTTCCAACACAAACAATTCTGTGATAGTTTAAGGATCTCTTCATCAGTGCAGGGCGGTATAAGATGTTTGGAAGGAAAGGTTCAATGGGACAGTGAGACTCATCTACTTTTGCAGACAAGAAAGGCTGAAGGATATTCCCCAGAAAATCAGTGTGAGCATCACAACTCTGCTCAGATACCTGTTTAGCTGTGCTTGTTTCTCAGTGTGGGTAGCTGTTGGCCAGGGAAACCCCCTAATTAATGAGAAGTTGGACAAGAGCAACACATGGGTCCGATCAATATGATTAATGCTATGTTCTCCGTTTATTCAGACTAAAATGGCAGATTATATACTCTTCATATAGTTTACAGTTACAGGCATGCACTGATTGGTATACAGCATAAGAAAGCATGCAAACAAACATTGTTTAACTTATTCTTAAGGTGGCTAAAGTGTGACCACTAATAACTACACTCAGTGACCTCTAGAAAACCCACTATCTCTCATTAATACCTTAACATCTAATTTCTGCTGCACCACAAGTCTCACTGCCTAATTATAACTGTGCAATGGGCTTCAAAGGCCTCAAGGTCAGGCCTCAGCCTGGGTAGCTCAGGCTGGGGTAGCTCAAACCTAAGAAAACCTGCTACAGGTAGCAGCCCCAAAATTACAGAAGGGCTGTAAACTTGTACTCAAAAAATTCGAGGCAGTAACTTGCTGAGCAGTCTTGTCTTTGGCAGCAGCAATGATTGTGCTCTGAATACCAGCAAGTTTGGCTCTCCAGGGTGGTATCTGCAGTAAAGGAGCACTTGGAGTGTCACCCTGTTTCACTTGCTAGAAAAAGCTTCAAGCCACATCAAAGCAAGGAGATTTTTTTTTTTAAAGGGTCTAAACCAGATTCCTACATAGCAACTGCTGCTGTACAGAGAGCTCTGCTCATTTTGCCCTGTCAAAGACTCTGCCTCAACCCACTTCCCTCACCTCAAAATCAGCTTCAGAAATGGTTTGCAAGCAACTATGTGACAAATATTCAGCATTCTTGGGTGTATTTTTTTTAAATACAGGGTCATGGAATGCTTTGGGTTGGAAGGGTCCATTCAAGGTAGTCTAGTCCAAGCTTTCTGCCATGGGCAGGGACATCTTCAGCTAGATCAGGTTGCTCAGAGCCCTGTCCAAACTGACCTTGAATATTTCCAAGGATGGGGCAGCCACCACCTCTCTGGGTAGCCAGTGCCAGTGTTTCATCACCTCGTTGTTAAAAATTTTTCCCAATATCTTGNAGGGTCCATTCAAGGTAGTCTAGTCCAAGCTTTCTGCCATGGGCAGGGACATCTTCAGCTAGATCAGGTTGCTCAGAGCCCTGTCCAAACTGACCTTGAATATTTCCAAGGATGGGGCAGCCACCACCTCTCTGGGTAGCCAGTGCCAGTGTTTCATCACCTCGTTGTTAAAAATTTTTCCCAATATCTTGTCTGAATCTAACCTCTTGTAGTTTAAAACCCTTGTCCTATTGCAGTAGACCCTGCTAAAATTCCATCCTCATCTTTTCTGTATCTCCTTTAGGTACTGAAAAGGATTCACAAGGTCTCACCAAACCCTTCCCTGCTCCAAGATGAACACAACACACAAACTTTCTCAGCCTGTCTCCATAGCACTCACAGCATCTTCACATCCTCCTCTGGACTCATTGCAAGAGGTCCTTGTGTTTTCTGTGCTGAATGTGAACATTAACTCTGGTATCTAATTGCAAATTGACCCAATGCCGTTGATGCCTTAAGTTTCAGCTTTCATGATTTTCAGATTCTGTGCTGCCTGGGGGTGCAGTTCTGAGCCTCATATTAAGTGTCAGTCAGCTCTCTTCACAGAGTAGGTAGAAAAATATTTGTTTTCCTGGTGAAGACCAAGGATAACTTTGAAGCCCAAAAGCATAAAAAATGGTGGACTGAAGGGAGGAACAAGAAGGATGAGACCTCACAACCTTAAGCTGTAATTGGACAATTAAGCCCCAATAGGCAAATGAGCTAAAACTTATAAAAATGTAAGATCTCGTGACTGGTCATCCATTTTGTGACCCTTTTGGGTCCACCTTGGGTGTAGCCCTGGCCAGGCTCTTGTGCTACCCAAGGTGTATCCCAGAGGCCTTTCAATAAATATCTACTTTATTCTATAGCTCTGTCCAGTCTCTGTTTCAGGTCAACCTTCCCAAGGCATCACAGTCACAGGTTATGACAGGCCAAGAATTCCCAGCTCTCCCCACGCCCAGCAGAGCTCTCCAGAGAGATGCAAGGAACCCCTTGGACATCCTGGGAATTCTGTGGGTGAGAAGTGTTGGGGCAGCACTTTGCCAGGCCTTGACCTTTCAGATTCCTGTTCAATGTCTCCTCCTTGCAAGAAAAGAGAAGAGTTAACATTTCACTCCTGCCTTCTCAACTGCAGCAGCACAGATTTTAACAGGGCATGAGAACAATAACCTGTGTCGCTTCCTTCCTTTAACCTTTAAAGGGAGTTTTGTCTTCCCATGAACTCTGCTTCTGCTCTGCAATTTGAGCTTCCTATGAGGAACCTGGCATTTTAAAACCGATATAGATTTGTGATCTGAGATGCTGATGCTTGAAAGGATCTGTGTTACCATGCCTTCTCCCTGCCTCAGCTGGTGTTATTTCCTGAGGTTTAAATGGATTGTTCCTTTTTTGGCTTTCTCATTGATCTGTCTCATTCCATATTTTGGTACTTTTCTCAGTGAAGGGTGTATACATTATCTCTCTCTTTTACTCCCTCTGAGTCTGTGAGCTCTGCACTGATCTCAGACCGAGATACCCTGCTCTCATTTTCCACTCTGCTCTCACAGCTTAGTGTGAAGCAGTTAGGATGAGAGATGACTATCTCCCTCAGGAGAACACTTATGTTGTTCAGCTCCATGTGATTTTGTGGTATTTAACACATTCTTACGGCATGTGACCAGTAATACACAACTAAGGAGCTCAGGGACTTTTGGACACTCTTTCTATTTGCATTTCCAGCTGTCTACAAACTTCAGAAAACCTGATCTTTGCTTATATACATCAGATGCTAAGATACTGTGCTTTAACTTGATTGCAGAAATCTCACCCTGTGAGAGATGTTGCAACCCACCCTAGAATGTGAGGGTAACCCTGGTTCTTGTTAATAAATTCCTTAGAGCTGATTAGAGAAATGACACTGAGTGACCAGTGTTTGTAAATATACACATGCAGGGTTTGTTGCACAACAATTTGGTTGCACAGGAAAACTGCTAAGGAACCATTTTGGTTGTCATTAACTATAGTAAATGGCAATTAAAAAAGCTTAAAAATATTACTTTAAAAAATGTACGAGAAAGAGAAGAAAAGGAGCAAAAAGTTCTCATGACCCAAAGGCTCCACAACGAGATTTAGAGCAACTTCACTGTCAGTCATAGACTGAACCCATCAGATGGGTGAAACAGAGCCCCAAAACACCACATCTGTTGGGTTTATATTCACTCATGTTCAGGTAAGAACACCCAGGTACCTCCCCTGGGGTGGGGAGCTTCAGCTGGGTGATGAAATGTGGATCAGGGACACCTGGATGTGGAATGCTGTGAATCAAGGACAGCTGGATGATGGCATGTTGTGGATCAGGGACACCTGGATGATGGCATGTTGTGGATCAGGGGACAATTCAGGAGAATTTGTCACCTTCCAATTGGATATAGCTGCCCATTCCATGAGTGCAGCTTGGCCCATCAGGGCCCATCGTGGCCCATCAGCAGAGTGACACATCCAGGTCACGTGTGAATGTCCCAGCTCCTCCCAGGCAGGGCAGTGAGCACAGCTGAGTTCACTGATAAGGACAAGGAGCAGTTCCTGCCTCACAGGGTTCCCCTCTTTCCTTATCTCATCCATCACCAGCTGTAGCCTGAGCTGGGCTGTGCTCACCCTCGAGTCCTCTGCACATCAGCAGCTTCCCCCTGATTGTCTGAGCCATCAGCATCCCAGTCTCTCTTCCAGTATCACGTCTGGATACATTCTTCTCCCTAGACCTGGAATTAGACAATAATATCTCCTCTACCTTGTCCCCAGTTCCTGTCACAGCCCAAATCCCAGTTAGGAGCTGTATTTGGCGGGGAGTGGCTTCAGAAGTCACAGATGAGCAGCTGTTTGTCTGCAGTTTGCTACAGCAGGCAAAAGCCCTCCGATAATTTTAGCATTGTTGAAGCCATGAAAACATCAACCATTCAGTCTCTCACAGGAGATGGTGCTTGATTGCTAAATGTTCCTTCCAAAGGGGTAACACTTCTGCTCCTCAGCAAATCCAGGAGCCCGTGGAGAGAAACCAGGCATGGGCTTGGCTCTCTCCTGTCTCCTGTTTGGACAGTGCCCACAAAAGCATGAACTCTTCAGTGCAAAGTGTTTGAAAGACTGACAAGTGGCAGCTTTCCTAAATAAGTGACAATATTTTAATGGAAGAAAGACAGAAGAATAATCCAATCAGGAGAATGTGGCGGTTTGGCTGACAAACAGAAATAGCTGGGGGTAAGTACTCTGGAGTGCTGAGGGAGTGAAGTCTGGCAGGGGGGCAGGGCAACTGTGACGCGACACTCAGAGCAACAAAAAACTTGTAGTGACATAGTTCTCACCCGCCAGTTCTTTTCTAGAAGTTTATTATATTGAACAGGGCCCTTTCTCAGACCAGACTGCATCAGGATTCTTGGAAATTTGACAAAAATATCTCCTGAGAACTGGCCTGTTTCCTCTCTTTCCAAGCTGACCTTTTAATGAGGTCTCATTTTGCTTCCATAAGCTGAGAACAGAGTGTACGAGACCAGCACAAAATGTGCATTGTCTTTCTAGGATTTCACATCTCGTTTATTCTCCTGCACATTTCCACTTTCTAGGGAAACAAATCCTAGGACAGTTTTCTTTGCCCTACGGTGAGAAATTATGTTCTTTGAGCAACCAATAGAATGAATATACTTACCCTTAAAACCATCTCTATTCTCAGAGGTCCTAAAACAACCATTTTTTCACTGTAATTTCTTTCATAACTTAAAACAACTCTTCCATTTACAATGGTTTTAGCTGTTTGATTGGATTTTTTTTCCTCAAACAAATAAAGGGGGTGTTAGCATTGCTTGTGTTCCTGAAATAAGGATAAAAAAACCCTTTTTATCTGACTACTAACAAAACATCATATTCTGTGGGATTTTTTTGCAATACAAGGCTTAATCCTGGTCTTATTCTAAGGATAAACCAGCATTAGAACATTCAGTTAGATGTGTGATGCCCAGTTAGGTTTATGTTACATGGCTCCCCAGCATGGTTGTGTTTGCTGAAGAAGGTTCAATTTTAAGTGCATCACCCTCCAATCTAATACAGGACAAGAAGAAATGGCCTCACGTTGTGCCAGGGGACATTTAAATTGGATATCAGGGAAAATTTCTTAATGGAAAGGGTTCTCCAGCCCTGGCACAGCTTCACAGGGCAGTGCTGGAGTCCCATCCCTGCAGGGGTTTAAAAGACATAAGGATGTGGTACTTGGGACAGGGTCAGTGGTGGCCTTGGCAGTGCTGGGGGAATGGTTTGGCTTGATAATCTTAAAATTCTTTCCCAACCCAAATGATTCCGTGATCTACCAGAGGATCACAACACACTGCTCTGCACTGCTGTCCCAAGGCTGCAAATTCGATCTTTATCCTCCTGGATCTTTAATTGAAAAGCTCTGAGCCAACATGTAGATATTTTCCAGCAGTTCCTTGCAGCTTAGATCGAAAAGACAAGGGATGGAAAATAACTGCTTGATGGGAGACAGGGATTCGTGCACCTGCTCCTCAGATAAGTGACAGAGAGCGAAGTGTTCACACTCCTGATAATCGTGATAAAGAAAGCAGAGCTGGGCACTTGTAAGGGCTTGAAAAATGGAAGTGATAATATTCTGTAGATGTGCTAGCACAGACATAATCCTTGTTTATAGGACCATTCCTTAAATGGTGTTTTGGTCTGTAGATCTCAGCAACAACTGTAACTGATCAAAATACATTCACCCACAGAAGAAAATAAATAGCTTGGTACAACAGGATGACGGCCTTGGGTGTTCAGGGTGAGACAGCAAACAACCTGTGATTCACTCCTATAATTCCTCCCAGTCTTTACAATGGCAAAAAGGTGTGGATTCACCCTGTCAGGCCAAAGGGGGTGGGACATGATAACAACAGGCACCAGAGTGAGAGTTCCTAGGTTTGGGAGAGACTTTTGTTATATAAATGTCATATTTTTAAGAGCAAATCAGGAACTGTTTAGTGGATGTCTTAGGCAGAACCTCAAGGACAGTTGGAAGTCACGAAGCAGCCACTGAAGGCAGGATTTGTTGGGCTGCTCAGGGCAGGGATTGGGATGCCCCAGGCTTTCTGAAGGCAGCTGGCACATCTCATTAGTTGGAAGAGAAAACAGAACCCAAACAAATGAAGAGCTCAGCTCTGGACAAATAAAACTTCAGGGTGACTTTGCAAAACTGTATTCTGGTGTTGTCTCCTGTCAACAGCTCATTATTGCTCTGTATAAAGTCCCTGAGATGGTAAAATATGAGGGACTGATGCTCTCCATCTTCTGCTTGCTCCAGATAAGGATCACAGGCTTAACAGAGTTGGTACTGAGTTACTAAATTTAGAGATGCAAAAGTTATTCCTTGTGCATATATTTTACTACTTTTGTGATGCACTTAAAATAACAAGTTTATGATCTGTGTTTTTCTGTGGAAAAAATTAAATCATATTTGTAAGGACTTCCCCACCTTCTTCCACGAGCCTCTTACAGATGATTTGCTGCAGGAGCTACAGAGACTCATTTGATTTTGTAACATATGTTCCTGTGGACTTTAATTTCACTCTGATTTTCTTCATTCTGGTGAAAAAATGTGTCAATTTACATGTTTAAAATTGTCCTCTTCAGCCTCTTCTTCCTTTCCTCACTTGAAGCTCCTCTGGGAGCTGCAGAGAGATCAATATTTGAAGAAATGGCAAGGCAGCTGTAACCTCACTAAATCTACCCAAAAGAAATAATTCAATATTAACTCAGATGATTTTTCTCTTGTGGTTAAATCAAATGGATATTTAATAGAACTATCAGTATTTTCATATATAAGTTAAAAATAAACACATAAAAGGGCACCCTGTTAGCATGATACACCGAAGCCAAAATTAATTAAAGCAATGACCTCTGAGCCAGACTTGTGGCTGTGTGCAAGGAAAACTGTTAAGTTCACTGTTCAAAGGTTCCATTTCAGTTAATTCACTTTCAGTTTAAAGCACAGTGAGGCTGCTGCTACAGCCTTCATTTCAGAAATTTTGTGTGGTTATAGGGCCACAGGAGCATGAGGAGGCTGATACTGAACTGATGACTTTTGGGCATGGATTAACTTCAGGGACTTTAGGAAAAGGACTGGAGAAGCCAATCAATGATCCTGAGATGTGACCCCACCCCGAAGATGCCCTTCTTTGATATATTTCAAAACTGGTAATAAATATTTATATCATGGATCAGGCACCTACAGATTTCTATTTATTACTGTCAGAAACAAGAGATACACTGATTTAATCATCATTGCAAGGTCTTTCATGCTTCCACTCCCATCCTGGCTGTGAATTGTCCAAGAATTTAGACCCTTTGCCTCAATGGATAAATGCTCTTGCACTGGTGGCTGTGGTCTCACGACCTGTTTCCCTTCAGCTACTCCCTCTCTCACTGGGAATGTACAATTTCACTTCAAATATTATATCTTCCCTGAATTTGACATGAAAATACCTGGCAAAAGCTGCCTGGCACACTGTAGCTCAACCACAGGGAGTAGGAAAACTTGTTTTAGCAGTAAATAACAACAGCAAAAGAAACTGTTCTGTTTTGCAGGTTTGACATTCGAGGCACTGAGACAGTAAATATGATTTGACCTGGACTTAGATTACAGTTTTCCATGCCCCTCCACATTCAGCACAAGAACAAGGACACTGAATTTTGATTACTAGCAGTAAAGACACAAAGAGAATTCTGCTGTGAGATGACAGCAAAAAACCCCAGGATTTCTGAGTTTAAAAAGTCTGAGGTTTATGGAGGAGATGGTTTCTATCTGGGAGAGAGAAAGTAATTGAATTTTTTTTTGTGATACACACAGGTACTGGTAAAGAAACTACTGAGTTTTGCCTCTTCATGTAATTTGGAATGGTATAATTTTAAATTTTATTGTTCAATTTATTCATGCTATAATGACAAAGTCTTTCAAAGACAACCAGATTTAAATTTAAAGTTAAGGATTTGGCTTCTAGAATCTGCTTTCTGGCACTCAGACTTCTGCTGGCATCACCCAGTCCTTCCCTCTCCCAACAAATATCTAATATGTTGGCTTTAAATCTGGTAGTTTAAAAAAAACAATATATGTATATATCTAAGTTGCTCAAATGTTTTCCAAAGGTTATCTTACCTTTTATGGAATTAGTGACATTTCACTCCACTATAACATTAATCCAAGATCACAAAATGATAACAGGAAGGGGTCAAGAAGAATTTAACCCAGCAAAATGCAAAATGCAAATTGTAAAATGCAAAAAAAAAAAAAAAAGGCAAAAAAAAAATAAAAATCCACAAATAACCAAAAATACAATAATATACATTATTTTAAATATGGAATTTGATATTCAATCTGAAGAAGTAAGTCTTGGCATTTTGTTGTTCAGCTAAAATTGATCTCTGTGCCAACAGAAATGCCAGCTGTGGGTTTGTGGGTTTTAATGTAAAATGCTTTGTCAAAGGGATATTTTTTGATAGTTTTCCCTTTCAATGAATCAATAGATTCCCTCTTGGTGTCTCTTCCTGCCTTCCTTGACACACAACTGTTGACTGAGTGCAAAAGGAAGGGCTGAGGCTGATTCACATCTGAAGTCTTGTGCTGTAATGCACATATTGGTGTCTGCATTGCCAAGAAGAGCTTTATTTTTGTTCTAAATCATGCAAAGGAAGAAGTTTCTACTTTAGTTGTATGACTCTTGCCTTAAACCATGAGGTTTTCTCCTCACCATTTTCCACCTCTATGGCATGGTTACTTCAACAAATTCCCTTTCCCAGCAGTTTCCTGGGTCAAAACTCTTCCCTCCAGATGTTCTGCTCAGAGTCAGCACAGATAAATGATCTGCTCCAAGCCCTTTGCCCAGCAGATGGGAATGCATAAATTATTGGCACCACCTATTGGTGAAAAAGGCAAATTATGCAGGATTTGAGGGTCAGTTTAAACATATTTAGTAAATATGGCTTCAAACACTGCTCCTGCTATGATTTATTCAATTATATGACCCAGCAAGGCCACTCAAGCTTTGCATTTCCCTGTGCCAGAGACAAATTTGAGTTCAGTGGTGATCTGGGATACATTTGGCAAGGGGTCATGCAACAGAGGAGGAGACAGGGCATGAACACTCAGGTGGAGCAGGTCTCCTGAGTCTCATGTCCTTTTAAGTATTTTTCCCTTAAAATGCAAGCAAAGATGAGAAGGATTTTTCCACTCCATCAGCAGCAGCAGCCACAGCTGGGCCATGAGTCACAAATCAAAGTGGTTGCCTTTGGCTCTCGTGACCAGGGAAGGAGCTGTGTGATACAGGATTTGCTGAGACAAGTGCAAAATTATGGGAATCTCATGAGCAAAACCCAAGAAATCCTGGTTTCTACACAAAAGATGGTGATGTGAAAGGAACTGCAAAGATCAAACCCGTGATTTGGAGGCACAGGCACCTTCATTTTTAATTCCTGTCCTCATCCTGATTCTTGTGCCTGTGGGAATGGTTTTTTGACTGCGAAACAAGGCTGAGCTGAGGTTTTTGTGGTGACCCTCAAAGAGCAGAAGGTAGTGGGAGGGATCTGAAAATGTTGTAGGTGTTTTGAACAATTTCCAACCAAGAAGTTCTCAGTTGAATTATCCATTATAGGCTGGAAGTGGTGGAAAACCTCTGGGCCAGGGGACATTTTGGCTCTTTGTGGTTACTGATGGACAGAGTGATTTGCATTTTCACTGAATAAAAGAGAGGGGAAAGAGAGAATGGCATTTTGCTTCAGGCTGTGCTTTTTTTCAAAATCCCAAAGAGTTATTTTGTGTTGATATTAGCCCTAAGTTATCTGCTGAGATGAATTTTTAGCTCTTGGCGTGCTAAACTATGCATTCAGGAAAGAGCACTGGATTCTGGCTCAGCATGAACTAATTGAAATGTGGAAGGGACCTGATGGATACTTGGGTAATATTGCAGCTTATCCTTCAAAGTTTCCTTGAGGTTATTTTTTTTTTTTTCCTGTTTCCCTTCCTAGACTTGGAAAAACTCTTCTTCTCTCTAAAATCTCCCACAAAAAATATAACTATTTGTTATTCTGGATGTCCAGGTTATTTGCTGTTATTACCTTGCCCAGCAGGATGGGCTCCTGTGCTTCAGGTTTTTTTGGGAAATATTAGAAATAAGTGAGGACACTTGATAGACACAGGCTCAGACTTTCTGAAATTCATGAAGCAGTGCTTGATCTTGTCTACAAGGTGTATTCAGACACTGCTGTGGCCTAACTTTACCATATCAGTAGAATAGGACTGTACAAATAGCTAAGATCATATATCTCCATTTCTTTTTAAAGAAAATACTGTTCTACACATGTTCAATTTTAACTTAACTAGCTGGTGGATGAGGCAGTGCTAACGACAGAGAAAAATTCCTTTGCCAGTTGATTGTACTAACCTGTCAGAAAGGACATTCATAAAGATGTTCCATCATGTCTGATTTGCTGCCTCAAATAAGTGCCAGGGCAGCTTCAGCCTTCAGAGGGTCAATTTTCTCTCAAAAATACACCCCTCTTTAGGGGCTTCTGCTGCAAAACCCAACCAGAACATTGATTTATAATGGGTGGCTATTGTCATTAGACAAGCTGAGGATAAATAAGAAAAGCTTGGAGACTGAACTGAGAAAGTGACAATTTTTAATACTACTATTTAGATTTGTGAACCAGGCAGTGATCCATAGCTTACCACCATGGTGTGAATCCACTTTAAATGGAATAAGAAGAAAGTAGGGATTTCCTCAATCCAACAATTAGGATAACAAGCCCTTTCCTGACAGCTCCTATGCTTGGGGAGACTTAGGGCATCCTGCAGAGTTTGCACCCATGGCATGCAGCAGAGTGCTAAGCAGGTTTTGACCAGGGAATGGTCACATTCTATGACAAAAAGCCTGGGAAAAGAAAATATAACTATAGAGGGAAAATGTCAATTAAATTTATTTCTCCAGCTCAGGCCTGGTCTGTAAAGTGGAAATTTAGGGGCAGGTGTAGTATGGATGATGTTTGTAGTGTGATTTTCATGGGGACTGAACAGACCTGCCATGCAGAAAACAGCAATTTTTGAGGACGTCTTACCTGGTCAGGACTTATTATCTTAATTGATATTATCTTTATTGCTATTGTATTGAGATTATTCTATCCAAGATGGAATCATAGACTGGTTTGGGTGGGAAGGGACCTTCAAGACCACCTCATTCAAACCCCCTGCCATGGGCTGGGAGCTTTCCACGTGACCAGGGCCCCATCCAGACCCCACAAGGGCCGTGGGCAGCTAGCTTTGAGTATTTCTGGTCAGATGGTGGCAGATGAGTTTTATAGATGGCCTTTCCCAGGAGCCTGCAGCTGTTTAAATAATCACCCCTTGGGAGCCACAGCACCACAGCTATGTTTGACATCGTTATACCTCAGCAGGGACAGGGAGAACCATGGGGACAAGAAGTCCTTCCCACTTCCTGGCTTCCATAGCTTACTTTAATTGGTAAAACTATGCTCCTGTCACTGGGGAGGACGTCATAAAAGTCAAACACGAACAAAAAATCTTAAGCTCAAGAATCTATTTGCCCCAAGGCTCAACAAAACCCTTCTGGGTAAAGCTGTGTCTGCAGGGAGCTGGAGCATCAGCAGTGGGAGGAATCCCTTGGAAAGGGGACAGGACTGTCACACCTCCCAGAACAGGACATAGTAAACAATCCCTGTGGCTTCCTGCCAGTCCTTTTGTTTGTTTATTTGTTTGTTTCCCCAGTGATTTTTTTTTTTGGCTTTTCCATCTGAACAAGCAAGCGCATCCTGAGTATGGAGTTGTCATCTTTCTGGAGTGAGAGAAAAATAACTCTGCACACATAAATGTGAAAATCAAGGACATTTTGCTGATAAGAGGCCTTTTTCCTGCTTTCATATTGAGTTCAGCATAAATTCACAATTCGAGGTGCTACTTATTAGTTCTCACACTTTCAAACACGTCTTTTGTTTTCTTTTTTGAGTTAATTGATAAAAATTTTTATGGGAACAAATAATTCTGATTTGTGACTAAACTCTGACACATGCTATTAAACAGGCTGCTTTAATCTAAAGCTGTTTATGCAAGCCTGTTTCATTTGTGATAGGGATGGGCATGATCCACTTTACAATTTTAAGAACACAAAGAACTAGGATTTGAAGATAAACCATAATCTCCATATAAGTAAGCTAACAGTCCCCTAGACACAGTGTTTCATGCAGCCAGTATTATTCTCATAATACATCTGAGATAAAAATCATCTTTATGTGCTCAAAAGATAATTCTAAATACAATCCTGATATTGCCTACAGTTGTCCTGGAAATAAAATTTATGTTTACTCTCCAGCCTCGCTGCTCTATGCTCCTCTGTATAAAATCAGTAAGAAATTCAGATTTTTTTGCCCTTAAATTTCTGTTGAAATTTACAGCTGCTGTTCTCTTGAGCTTAACATCTGACTCCAACCTTTTTATTTTCCTATAGAAAGGGTCTTTAGGAGAATGACCAGGTCCCTTTCCTTAAACTTTAACACAGCCTGAGCAGGTCCTTGCTCTTCAAGCATCACACTGCATAGGGTGAGAGGGTTTCTTCCACCTCAGTTTTCCCTCAAAGCACCCCAGCCATTCCCCTTTCAAGCTCAAAGGGAAATAATTGTCCATTTCTTCCATGTGGCTCTGGGACCCTTTCCCAGTCTCCCAAAGGTAGAGGTGCCTTCCGTATATACACACAGCTGATCTTGTGGGGAAGTTTCCTTGGATCTCAGCCAAGGTTCTAAAATCAGAATAAAATCAGTAATTAATACATTTTAAAGCTTGGCTTTGAGCATGCTTCTCACAAAACCTTAGCAATAATTTTAGACCTGTGAAACTGTTAATAAAACTTTCCTAAAACTGGTTTGGCCCGGTTTGGGTTGGGTTGGGTTGGTTTCTCTCAACAAGCAGAATCACAATATCCATAAATTTTATTTCACTATTTATTTTTTGGAGTTTAACTTTGCTTGAAAACTTTAGGTATTGAGATTAACTCATAGAAAGCATGATTTGATCAGCAGATGTTCTGTTCAGTGTTGCTCTGATACACTTGTCTGATGGATGTTTAACTTCCACTGATGTGATAAACGAAGGAGAAATGGAACGTTCTGGAACACAAGGGAGAAGTGGTGTATCCAACAGCCTTGAGGCTGCAGATCCATGTCACAAAGGCATGGGAGATGTCATCCCAACATCTCCATGTCTCCCACTCTACAAGGGTTCACTGTATAAGAAATTCCCATGACTGGGAACTCGAGTTTCATTCCATAGGGGTTTACTTTGGAAAGAAACTTGTTCCTTCAGCTCGTTGTCCACGTGACCTCTTCCAGCTTCTAAGTGCAGTTTGGGTTTATTCCAGCAAATGTTTCTAGATGGAAAATCCAATAGCAAGAGATTTCTTGCAGTTGGATGGAGACAGAATTGAGTCTGGGCTCCAAGCTGGCTCCAACTTTTGCCTCTCCAACATGGACGGGCCGATATCTCTGCTCCAGGCTTTCCTACCTATTTGTGGAGCAGAGGAAGGACACCGTGTGATCATAATCTCATAATCAATCCAGTAAAAGTTACCAGATAAAAAGGTATAAATAGCTCTTGGAACAGGAACTGGAAACCAACCTCCGCATTTCAGGAGACAGCCCAATTCCTTTGGCTTGGAGATGGCCTTCCTGCCACCCTGCTTTGATCCAGAGGGGATTTAATCCCAGATCTGCTGCACAAAGACTCAGTTTCAGCACAATGGACAAAGAATGCTCTCCCCTGCCTCCCCAACACGTAGGCTGCCTGCTGCCAAAGCCATTAGTGGAGCCTCCTAGGAGAGTTTGAACCTCCACAGAGAGGACCTGGAAGGCTTTTGGCTTCCCAGGATATGCTTGAAAGGCAGCAGCAATTATCTCCTCTCTCTGCTGCACCCCAAGAGAGCAGACAGAGCCTGTTTCGTTCTTTAAAGGGCACAAGTGTACTTTGCGCTAGAAGAGGTGGCCTAGACAGTAAAGATCCTGGGCTGCAAGGGCCACACACCGAGTCTGTGGAAAGGGAAGAGCTTAAGACACAGAGGATCAGAGGATCAGAGGATCACAGAATCACAGAATCACAGAATGGCCTGGGTGGAAAGGGACCTTATGGATCATCTCATTCCCCCCCCTGCCATGGGCAGGGACACCTTCCACTAGCCCAGGTTGCTCCAAGCCCCATCCAGCCTGACCTTGGACACTTCCAGGGATGGGGTGTACCTCATGTCTTCTGCTCTCAGTCTGTCAGAAGTTAAGTATCTCTTTTTAAAACCATGTTTTTCTTGAGGCTTAAGGGACCAGCTGAGAGGTCAGGAAACACTGAGTTAGGTATTGTGACTCTTTGGTGCTCTTGCCAACCATTAATCCCCTTTTAAAGTTGACCTGTCAAAGATTGTCACCTAACCTAAGGTTTGAGCAGAAAAACGCTCTCCAAGGTATGACTGGTGGTATCCTAAGCTAGGTGAGGCACTGCTGCTGGCTGGAGGTTTCCCTCTCTCTCTCCATCCTCATTTGGCCTCTCAAAGACTCTCTCAGATCCAGTGTCTTACATAAAGACATTTCATTTAGGTAAGATAAATCCTATTGAGAGCCCCTGACTTTTGGAGGTTTTAACTTCCAGAGCGAGGCTTTTCTAAAACTGGAAGAAATGGATGAGCTCATCCCATTTTTATCTGCTTCCTCATTTTAGGTGACAATTTTCCCATGGTAGGTTTGCCTTTTAGCAAGTTTGTGTCTAACTTGCTGGCACAACAGCATCTGAGTGTTAGAAATATGACAGGCTGGAGGTGTGCATTTGTCACTGAGAACCTGCTCTGCTTTAAAAAAAAAAAAAAAGATATTTTGCTTTTAGGTTTCCTAACAGCCGTCAGTTTGTTTCAAAGTGAGGCATCCACAGCCTTTTGCAGGAGGCACTTTAATGGCACAAATGATATGTTATCCAATGAACAGTGATTATGGCTGTTCCCAAATCTCCTCCCTTTCCATCATCTGTCGAACTGGGTTTGGGTTTTTTTTATTAAAGTTCCCATACCAGCTGAAAAGCCACAGAGTTCCTGTGGGTGAATTTTAAATGAGCGTATCAGATGGAAAAGATCGATTTCCAGTCAGTTCCTCAGGAGGAAAAACAACAACAACAACAACAACCACCACAACCACACCCCAACAATACAGCACATATTTCACAATGGAGAAGTTCGCAGAGGACACAGGAAATAGGGAAAAATGTTTCCTTCCCAGTTCAGTGCAGGAAGCTACACAGAGTGTTCCAAGTCAGAGAACATGCAAACAATGTCCACTCCTCAGGCAAGGTCAGCAAAGCAGATGTGGCTCCCAGTTTGCTGCTTGTGCAGCGTGAGAACAACCCCCAGATAATGGGAAGACCTTATGGGGAAACCATAGAGTGTCCTGGCCTAACATGATTCCCTGAGTGCCATTTCCACATTGCTCAATGCTCTTGGGGCTGCTGGAGCTGCAATGGTTAGGGGAAAAAAGAAAAAAATGACTTTGGGTTAGATATCTTTAAAGGTTGCAGGGGAAGGAGAGAAGGAAACAGACAGGGTTTTCCTTGAAGATTATTTTGAAGGATGCCTTGCTCCCCATGGAGTAGTTTCATAAAACAAGGTGTGAAGTCATCTTAGGATAAGATACATCCAGTAATTTCCTAGATTTTCAGCCTCTCTTGGCTCTTCCATTGGCCCCTACCACAAAAACTAAATATACACATGGCCTCTACCATAAAAACTAAATGTACACAAGGCCTTCGTGTTGGTTTGAGTGATTGCAGGTTCCACATACAGTTTATTAAGTCTTAATCCTTGACAGAGGTTTTTGCAGCACATTTCAAAGAAGACAAGGAGATGAAAACATGAATTACTCTTAGCACTAAAAGCAGGGCATTTCCCTTGGAAACTCCTCACAAACCTATCAAAAAGTGAGACCTGTCCAAATAAATACTCAGTTCACTGACAGATAAAGATTATCCGTTTGCAGTGTTTTATTGTAATAAAAACATTAAGAAGATGGAATTCCCTTTGCAAGCTTCTGGAAGGGGAAGAACAACAACATTGTCAAGAGATGTATGTGACAGTGTAAATTAACCTTTGTAAATCTGACCAAGGTCAGGTGACTAAGGCTGGAAAATAAACTTTAATTCTCCTTTACCATGTGGGTGCTAGAGTTTGCTGGCTCTGGATTCCCTCACACACAGATGTGAATCAAGTTTTAGTTTTCTGAGCATCTGCTATTCCACAAAGTGGTAATGAATGGGAAGCCGAAACTAGAAAAACTCCAATGTGATAATATATATTTGGTTTTTTTCTCTGAGCATACTGAATCACTAGCACAAGCACACACCAAAAGCAACTACATTCTCCTTCATGCAGGAATCTCTGAACTGGTAGTCTGGGTTTTCCTGGGAAAAAAAAATAATTTAGGCAGAATTGAAGAATCACTGATTATTTCTTGAGGTTTGCTTTTTGTTTGCAATCAGCCCAACTGGTTTAATAGTATTTATTCTGCAGCTGAGGAAAGTAATGGGTTAAAATTTATTTATGTGCCCTAGTGAAATGCATTTGTGTACAGAAAATTAACTAACAATGACCCCTTGTCATAGAATCATGGAATCATAGAATAGTTTGAGTTGAAAAGGGCCTTTCTTTGTAAAGGTCTTTGAGAAAGACCACAGTTTGAAAATAATTTAACTTAGTCATGGCTCTGGAACAAAAATATCCACCTTATCAAGAAATAACCATGGATAAAATAATGGCAATTCTCTTCTTGAGACCTCACCTTTTGTTCTCACCTGGTGGTGTGCTGTCCTGATCTCTGAGAGGGCAAGGTGGAAAACTTGCCAGCTTGTGCATTGGAGTCAACTATTCTGTGAAAAATTAATCAATTTAAGTGTCACAGGAATTAAGATCTTCCAATTAATTTTCTTTCTTTACTCACAGAAGCTTTAACAGAGGGATTGGCACCCGGTTTCCTTGCTCCAGAACACGGGCCCAATGTTGGAGTGACTGAAAGGTTCTTGAGCATATTTAAAAGTCTTGAAGTCAGAAGTCTGATCTGTGACTAACTCACAGTCTTTCAGACGATGTCATGGAAATAGTTTTGTTAAAAAGCAAAAGCCTTTATTTTACCTCCACTCTATGCAGGAATGGAAACAAACCCAGAATTGTCACCTTTGGGTGTTTATTTAACTTTTCCACACCATTATGAGGTTTATTTTGCATTTAGTTGTAAGAAGTGAGATGCCATTTGGTTTTAGGTGCAACAAGTCCTTCAAAGTCTAACTCCTGAAAAAATGCACCATCTTTTCCTGCATTCTTCATTCCAGAGAGATCACAAGATCACACAGAGCAGTGAAAAGACTTTGCTCTGAAAGCAGCCAAGTGAATTCAGAATTATCTTCCCATTATGTCAACCAAAAAAGATGTGCCAGAGATCCTGTTATCCCCATATATGGAAGGGTATGGAGAGGGTGGAGGTGGGAATTTTGACATTAAGCAATTATTTATGGAGCAGTTACATTAATGTCTGGGTTTAGGACCCCATTGTCATGGTGAATTGCCAGATTGCTCTTGGCCCTAAGCACAGCCAAGGTTATACCAACAGCTCTACATGGTACCAACAGCTCTATATGCTCTATTTACTGCCTTCAGGCCACTTGGTGCTGGAGTTATTGGTGAAAAATGACTTTTCGCCAAAGCAGGTGAGATCAGGGAATTGGGGATATTCCAAAGCACAAGCCTGCAGTGGTGGGAAACAAGGCAGGACACATCTTGCATGTTATTGATGTGTGGTTTTAGCTTTCAGGCTAAATTTTAGCTTTCTAAAAACAGAAACAGGAGGCAATCATATCTCAGAGCGAGGACCAGAATAAACTATTAGTTTCCTCTTGATTTTCTATAGCAATATAGAGCATATATTACAGCAAAACTGCACAGCACAACTGCTAATATTTTATGCAACACAGAGCAGCAGAATTGATGAGATTCTGTGCAACCTCTTAAGAGCCCTGTGTGTGTCTCATTTCAAGAGGTATTAATGCCTAACTTGGAGATATAATTCCTTTATGTCTGTGCTGTACATAAAATTGGGAATAGCAGTGAGGATACAGTGACAGATCACCTTTGGATTGTCAGGATGCTGGGTGAGAAATTAGAATTTCCCCAATTTGGGGAAAAGAGTGATGGTGAAAGTTGTGTTCTAGATAAGATTGAATGTGCTGCAATAGCTGTTGTGTAATTTTCTCTGCATTTCTCTAACTGTTCAAATGTCATTTGAGTTCATGGATATGACAGAGTATAGAAGTTCAATTTAATTTATCCAGAAAAAAGCTGGAAGCCTTCATGATGCCAGGTCTTTGGCCAAGCTGAGTACAGATTTCTGATCCAACTGCTCACGTCCATCTATCAGAAAGATTCACAGCAAGGTTGGATATCTGCCAGAAAAGCTGAGCAAATTCAGATGGAAAATCAAAACACCCACTTTCACCTTCCAAAGTTGCAGAACATGATGCCAGTTTACCACAGGACATAACAAGGTCACTTTTTCTCAAGTCTTTATATCAAGGCAAGTTGGTTTTCTAGAACAGCCTGGTGTAGCTCAACAATTCAGTTCCTTAAAACTGTGAAATTCCTCCTCCTGCCTTTGTTCTGCAACAGGACACTCCAGGTGACTCCTGACCTTAAACAAAAAAATCTTTGAGTGTGAAGAGGGACTGAGTGCAAAAAGGAGGGAAGCATGACATTTAAAGGACACACGTGGTTGCTGAGAATACAGGTTCCGTAGTCATCCACTTGGATGACTCCTTCCCTGCACATCCCATTCCCAGATGAAGTGATCTTTCTGCCTGGATTATAGAGAAATGTATTGCATGTAGTGGTTATTTTCTTTTTTAAAAATCAAGGGAGACATGATCTGTAGGCAGTAATAAAAATCCTTGCCCTTTCCATCTGAAAACAATGTCTGGGTTTTTACGGTTCACTGTAGCAGTGTTGCCCACAGGGATGATTTTCAATATCACTATGTCCTAACAGGAAAAGAGTGATATTTCTACAAAACATCAAGAGTCTTCTTGTTCAGATGATTAAAGAACACAAGAACTGAGATAATGAGCCTGATGTCCACATTAATACATCCTTTAATCTCCATGGTCAAGCCAACCAAAAAGTCAAGTCTTGCTTTATCTCAGAGCAGGAGCTGATGGGTTGTTTTCCACTGTGTCCTGTCCTTCCATAGAATTATGGAAAGGTTTGAGTTGGAAAGAACCTTAAAGACCATCAAGTTCCAACCCCATGCCATGGGCAGGGACACCTTCCACTATCCCAAGTTGCTCTGAGCCCCATCCAACCTGGCCTTGAACGCTTCCAGGGATCCAGGGGAATCCAAAACTTCCCTGGGCAACCTGTGCCTCACAACCCTCACAGTAAATAAATGTTTCCTAATATCTAGTCTAATCCTACTCTCTTTCAACTCTGTTCCTCCCAGACCTTACAGAGATACAAAAACTAAGCGGAGTGTGATGGCAAGAGAGAGGGAAGGTGGAAAGGCAGAGGGTAAAGCAAAGGTGAAACCTCAAGAGAAGATATCTGAGTTTCCCCCTGCATTTCCTCCTTCCTGAACCTTCACTTTCCCCACACCCCTTTCAGCACTTCATTATCCACAAGTCCCACTTGCCCCTTCATCCTTAAAGATGTGAGGAAAAATTATATCTGCAGGTCCACTAATGGTTCTTCCTTTATGGTCAAAAATGTTTCTGTACAAGGCTTTATTTGCACATTAATAGATCTGTGTGCACACCCCCTTCCTTGCTTAAAATTATCTCTGAGTCTATAATTTCATGGTAAGACTTTCAGCCTCCCTTTCTCCTGCTGTGCTTCATAGCAAACACTGTTTTATTGTTTTTGTTTTAATCTTCTCTGTTTCTTCAGCAGACTGATGGCACATTTTTCAGAGCTCTGCCATTAACACAGAAATAATGATGTTCTCACCCTGCCAATTTCTAGAGATGCTGCTGCACCCTGATGATTTCGCACCCCAGTGGGTTTCTCACAATCTTCTCAAGACAGTCCTTGTAATGACAACCGCGCACAGCAATGGTCTTGGGAATACCTTTAAAACATTTTATGTGGTTGAACATGAGCCCAGGTGTGCTCAGGTGGCCGAGAAGGCCAATGGCACCTGGCTTGTGTCAGCACTGGGGTGGCAGCAGGGCCAGGGCAGTGCTGTCCCCTGTGCTGGCACTGCTGGGGCACCTCCAGTGCTGGGGGTGGTTTTCGAGCCATTCCCAACAAAGAAGAGCTGGAGGGGCTGGAGAGAGGTCAGGGAAGGGAATGGAGCTGGGGAAGGGTCTGGATTCCCAGGAGCAGCTGAGGGAGCGGGGAAAGGGGCTCAGCCTGGAGAAAAGGACGCCCAGGGGGGACCTTGTGGCTCTGCACAACTCCCTGACAGGAGGGGACAGCCGGGGGGGTCGGGCTCTGCTCCCAGGGAACAGGGACAGGAGGAGAGGGAACGGCCTCAGGCTGGACCAAGGAGGTTTAGATTGGATATTTGAGAACATTTTTTCATAGAAAGAATTGTTAGAGATTGGAACAGGCTGCATGAGGAAGTGGTTGAGTCACCATTCCTGAAAGTGTCCAAAACTTGTGTGGATGTGGCACTTGAGGACATTATTTAATGATTAACATGGTCGTGGTGCTGGGTTGACAGTTGGACTTGATGATCTTAAAGGTCTTTTCCAGTCTTAATGATTCTATGAACTCAAGCTGCCAGGGCACAAAAAATTTCTAGTCCTTGGCTGTGTTTTCTAACTCAGAGATATAATAGTGGCATGAAACTTATGGAAATTAAGAGATAATACAGAGATTTTTGTGTTTTGGTGGGGGTTTTTTTATATATACACAAATGGAATATCCAGATAGAGGAAAAAAAAAAATCTGAAGCTGTGTTAGAGAAATTAAGTGTATCCACTGATCCTGCATGTCTCTGGAATTAATGCCTCCGGGTTAGCAGTTCTTCAAGCCTGCATCAGACACTAGAAAATAACTTGTGGAAGTTCAATTGTGGATGAAAATAACACTGACAGACACTCCTCCTACAACCCTCAACCCTATAAGCCGATTTTAATAAGATTTTGTGGAAGGAGAGCCATCTCATATATATTATGATCTCTTATGTTTTTTAATTATGTGACTTCACGGAAGAGGGAAATTCTGCTTTATGTCCTCTCTGAAGGAAGAACCCACTCAAATTCTCACGAAAATCCTCCCATGTGACCTCTGCATCTCACTGCTGTCTCAGAGATACAGGTCTTGTGCTAGCAGGAGCTCTCTCTAGTCCTGGAATTGTCTTCTGCTTCCTACAGAGCCTCCACTCTGTGTTTTTAAATTATTTTCTTCAAAACTTAAAATTTCATCAGCAGGCTAGAGGGGAAAACATGAGATCAAGTCTCTGTCAGGAGCAGAGTACACTAAGGTTGGAGTCAAACCCATAAAATACAGAGGTCTGACATGATGTAATGATGTTTTTGAATACTCCTGTTTAGATGAAGCAGCCTCAGAGCCAGACCCCAGAACTCCTAACGGGTTGTGGCAGGTGTACGGCTGAGAGGTGCCAGGAATGTAATTTTCTCCAATTAAAGTAATTACAAGATTGATGATCAATTACTGCACTTCTGAAAAAAATAACTGGGAGTCCCTAAACCATGGATATTCTGAATGACTGTTTAATACTTTCTGTCAGAGATATGATTATCACTGCTCTGTGTGGAGTATCACATCCCCCAGCTCTCTCACACCCAGTTGTCTTTTGGCAGGTTGTTTCCAGCTGTATTAAAATGGCCTCACAAATGTCAACTAAATTCCCTTCTCATGCAATTTCCTAGCTGCTTCCAGAAAGCTGTTAAGATCATTGGATTTCCAAGGTGTAGGAATGCTAAACTGGGATGAATCCTTTTCCTCTCTGTACCTTTGAATATTTGGTCTGCAACCCTGAGAACCAAAAATTGCTGTGAGTTTTATTGCGTGCTAAGCCACCAGTGAACCACTTCTCTGTCACTGTACAGCAACGTGTTAGAAACTTTTCCTGATTAAAAAATTAATGCTGCATGCCATTAATGCTGCATGCCATGAGTGCAAACTCTGCCCTAGGTCTCCCCAATCATAGGAGCTATCAGGAAAGGGCTTGTTATCCTAGTTGTTTGGATTGAGGAAATCCCTACTTTCTTCTCATTCCATTTAAAGTGGATTCACACCATGGTGGTAATCTGTGGATCACTGCCTGGTTCACAAATCTAAAGAGTAGTATTAAGAATTGTCACTTTCTGAATTCAGTCTCCAAGCTTTTCTCATTTATCGTCAGCTTGTCTAATGACAATAGAC
>VXBB01015280.1:55148-77771 GCA_013399915.1 Illadopsis cleaveri
AGCCATCTCATATATATTATGATCTCTTATGTTTTTTAATTATGTGACTTCACAGAAGAGGGAAATTCTGCTTTATGTCCTCTCTGAAGGAAGAACCCACTCAAATTCTCATAAAAATCCCCCCATGTGACCTCTGTATCTCACTGCTGTCTCAGAGATACAGGTCTTGTGCTAGCAGGAGCTCTCTCTAGTCCTGGAATTGTCTTCTGCTTCCTACAGAGCCTCCACTCTGTGTTTTTAAATTATTTTCTTCTAAACTTAAAATTTCATCAGCAGGCTAGAGGGGAAAACGTGAGATCAAGTCTCTGTCAGGAGCAGAGTACACTAAAGTTGGAGTCAAACCCATAAAATACAGAGGTCTGACGTGATGTAATGATGTTTTTGAATACTCCTGTTTAGATGAAGCAGCCTCAGAGCCAGACCCCAGAACTCCTAACGGGTTGTGGCAGGTGTACGGCTGAGAGGTGCCAGGAATGTAATTTTCTCCAATTAAAGTAATTACAAGATTGATGATCAATTACTGCACTTCTGAAAAAAAAAAAACTGGGAGTCCCTAAACCATGGATATTCTGAATGACTGTTTAATACTTTCTGTCAGAGATATGATTATCACTGCTCTGTGTGGAGTATCACATCCCCCAGCTCTCTCACACCCAGTTGTCTTTTGGCAGGTTGTTTCCAGCTGTATTAAAATGGCCTCACAAATGTCAACTAAATTCCCTTCTCATGCAATTTCCTAGCTGCTTCCAGAAAGCTGTTAAGATCATTGGATTTCCAAGGTGTAGGAATGCTAAACTGGGATGAATCCTTTTCCTCTCTGTACCTTTGAATATTTGGTCTGCAACCCTGAGAACCAAAAATTGCTGTGAGTTTTATTGCGTGCTAAGCCACCAGTGAACCACTTCTCTGTCACTGTACAGCGACGTGTTAGAAACTTTTCCTGATTAAAAAATTAATGCTGCATGCCATTAATGCTGCATGCCATGAGTGCAAACTCTGCCCTAGGTCTCCCCAATCATAGGAGCTATCAGGAAAGGGCTTGTTATCCTAGTTGTTTGGATTGAGGAAATCCCTACTTTCTTCTCATTCCATTTAAAGTGGATTCACACCATGGTGGTAATCTGTGGATCACTGCCTGGTTCACAAATCTAAAGAGTAGTATTAAGAATTGTCACTTTCTGAATTCAGTCTCCAAGCTTTTCTCATTTATCGTCAGCTTGTCTAATGACAATAGACACCCATTATAAATCAATATTCTGGTCGGGTTTTGCAGCAGAAGCCCCTAAATCATCCTCTCAGAAAGGTAGAGAAACCTCACACGGGCTGAGGAAAGAACAAGCAGATTGCCCCAAGATCCCTCTGACTTGCTGCAAGCACAGTGCTGAGCCAAAGCAGAGTTGTCTGGCTGCAGGAGCATCCTGGGACAGCACAAAAATGTGCTGTGGTGAAGTGGGAACATGAACTCCTGAGGGAACCATTCAGCATCAAAGGGGTGGGAATTCATCAAGCAACGGCCTGGATTGCATCCAGGGCTGCAAATGAGTCCACAGTTCATGCTTATCCCAAAGATGATGAATGCAGTAATGTTGTGGGCTTGTAAAAATGGCTTTTCCAGCAGCACAGCCCTTCTGGACATGAGACTGAGAGCTGCAGGATGGGAGAGCCTGGGAGAAGGAGAAGCAGCTCCCAGAAAAGACCCAAAGGAAGTCCCAACCAGGAACACTGGCAGGCAGGGGTGGGAGGGTTAGCAGAAACGTGTCTGGGTGTCACAGAAGAGGAAGGAAATCAGTAAAGCCCTGCCAGCCTATGGAAGTAGGAAGGCACACGTAGGACATGGGTTTTATATGACACAGAAACCACTGCAGGGGTTTGCAGAAAGCCTCAAGACCTTCAGAACCTTCTGGTGGAACAAGTGTGGTCTGAATTCACTGCAAGGTTTCATCTTCAGGTGCAGGAAATGGACTGACATCCTCACTCCCAAATTCTCTCCCTCCACAGGGGGACGGGGACTGGGGGCTTCAGCCATGAATACCTCACAGCCAGGGCAGCCTTTCTTCAGAGCTTTTTAATTTTAGGAAGAGGGCCTCAAGGGTTAAAGGTTCTATTTATGAATCCCGCCAAGATTTTGTGGTGTCTCAAATATACTGGTGTATTTTTAGACAGACAATTCTAAAATTAACCACTCAGCCTTCCTAAAAACAACCTGTCACACTTCAATAGTTCCCATTGATGCAACATGAATACAAAATATGTTTTAGTTCTCTACCACCAAACAGGAGGAAAATGTTTTTCCCTCTAAGCAGAGGGAGAGGAGCATTTTCATGAAGTGAACAAATCTCACATCTCAATCCTGCCATCCCTAAAAGGTCCTGCTTGGTGAATCATTGAGCTTGTGGGAGAAGTAAAAAAGACCCTGAAGACCTCTGCACTTGAGAATTCAGGTGGAAGACACGGGTTTTTTGAGTAAAACAATGCCTCAAAATCAGACATTAAAAGGGATAGGTATTGCTGGCTTTGTAGAGTGTTTGCTAGAGGTTTTCATGATAAAATCAGGTTTTTGTCTAGGATACAAGAGGTAAAATCCTGTCTCCATGGGAGTCAGAATTTCTGAAGGATTTCCAAACTTTCAGAATTTCATCTATCTTGTCCTTTCTGTTCCTTGTTCAACTTTTAAATATAAGGTTCTGTGCAATAACAACAGAACCTTTAGCTCCCTCAAAAACAGGCACTACAAAGAAGAGCTTTTTATTCTGAGGTGCTCAGATGGATTAAATCCACGTCATTCTTTCAGTGCTGTAGAATTTTGGTTATCCTTGACTTGGCTGAGGCTTTCAGCCTTTCTCTGATGTCTTTGGGGCTTGGTGCTAACTGCAAACTTCATCCAAGCTCAGGCAGTGGGGCCACTGCACTTGCCATTTGGGTCAAAAAAGATTTATGGGCTTGGGAAGACAGGTCAAATACCTCCAATATCAAGCACTTTGCTCATTCCAGATGACACTGCAAATATCCATAACTGTTTTGGGAAACAGCCTTGCAGGACACAGATTATCCTCAGCCACTTCTGTCAAACAATTCTCTGTATTAATTTCAAAATCCCACATCTTTTGCTGTGTGAAATCAATTGTAAAACACTTACATGTTCCTTGGAGACACCGTTCCAGCTGATTTTTGGAAACTTAAATGATTTCACAAGTCAGCTGTCATCTTGCTGAACAGAATAATGATCACTATTGGTATTGTTCAGGTTCGTTGCCATAACTAAGATTCCAGAATAAATTAAAAGCAGGGTTCATTTTTCCTGATGGGAGATTTCTTCTTGAATATCCAGATTCAGCTTTTCCTCCACACTAACCACTTTCTGATCTCCTACAATGTTATGACACCCATACAAATAGGTAAAGTATTTGCTCTTTGTAAAAAGTAATAATTTCCACGGCCAAATGGAGCAGTGCTGACTGTGGTGGTGGAGTTCCCACCCCACATCTCCTAATTACTTTCCAAGTTCAAAGCAATTTTGCCATCAGGGTAAAAAACTTTATGAGTAAATCACTTTTAGATGACGTTCGTTAGCCCACTTGGGTTTCTGAAAAACCCCACTGAGACCAGGTATAGGACTATTTTTACAGTGTGAGAATACTTTGCATGGAAATAAACTGACTTTTTAAATCTCCATCTCGAGGAGGTCTTGTGGGACTCTCAGTTGTTTGTGCATTCAGGATCCTACGCACTGGCTGATGAGTGAGTCATCCTGCCTGACACCTTATCTGCACAATACCCTGCAATCTGCACACTGGGGCCACAGCAGAAAGGGATTTTACTACTCCTGGCTGCCCAGGCTAAAAGCTAAAGCAGAAAATGGAGATTTTTTTTTTTTTTTCTGTGTCTTATGAAAATCCAACATACTTTTAAAAATTTCTGCTTCTGATTTGCAGTTAAAGCTAACAGGAAATAAATCTTCCTTGCCTCTGTTGGCTTCTTTGCTCTTTCTTGCCTTTGAACTGCATCTCATTTATTTTGGGTTAATTGGTGTTGCTTCCCTCCAAAAGAGAAATCTGCCTTTACACATTTGAAAGGCAACACAGAGTTGGTTTCACAGTCTTATCCATACAAGGAAACTCAGGTCCAGGTCTGCATGAACTCAGGATTAGGCACAAGTGAGCAAAAGAGCTCTGACATCAGACAAGAGCCATGCAAACATCTCCAGCACTTTGCATGTGCTGCTTCCTGGGGTGCCCAGTGCAGTTTATGGCTTGTCAAGCCCCTCTGTTTTAAAATCTGCATCTTTATCCAAATCAAACACCCTGATGTTTACCAGGGAGCAGAGCAGGGTGACAAAATGCCTGCAGTTTCCCTTTGAGTGAATCTATTTCTTTTAGGAAAAACCCCATGCCTTAGGATTAAAAATAAACAGGTGACAAAGAACCAAGAAATCTCTGGGGAAGTTGTTCCAGTGATTAATTTCTCTCACTATTAAAACATCTCTTCTTTATTTCTGGTCTGAATTTCTCCAGAAGTTCACTCTAGACTGACCTTCACCTATTACAATGTCTTTTTCTCCTACATGGAAAGGCTGCATCCTCCCAGGAAGGTTATTTCTGTAGAGATACAGAAATGTGACCAAGTCAACTCTTAACCTCCTTAAGAGTGAAGCTGAAGGAAAAGCTTTTAAATGTCTTGATAAAAGTTGTAATTTAAAGGCCACTTCTACTGCTTTTTAAAAAGCCTTTTATAGGGTTTTTTTCAGTATTTTCACTGAAATGCAAATATTGGACTTGAGTAAAAACATACCAATTTCTCTAGTTAAGGTTGTATTCAATGTAATGAGTTCAAGAAGCATTTGGACAATGTTCTCAGGCACATGGTGTGATTTTTGGGGGTTTCCTGTGCAGGGCCAGGAGTTGGGCTTGATGATCGTTGTAGGTCTCCTTCAACTCAGGATATTCTGTGATTTTATGATTCTATACTACCACCCATCTTAAAATCCTCTGACAGGATGTCAGAGCATCACATTGGCCACAGATGCAACAGCTTTGTGCCTCTCAAGCGTTTCTGCACCATAACCCTGTTGAGGGTGATACTGACCCCTTTAGTGCTGCATTTTCAAATAAATCCCTGGAGGAAATTTTTCACTCCAGCCAGGCAAACGGAGGAAAATGCTGATGTTTATGCCCCTTTTGTTCAAAAAATACACCACAGGAGTGAAACAAAGTCACTTGGAGGTATCATTTCTCCTTGGGAAAAGGGGGGAAGATAAATTGGAAGAAAGTGCAAGCTTGATCCCACTGACTGAATTCTTGTTGTATTTAAGGGTTCAGTGACATCAGGGTTGTTGATGTTACTGCACTTTTCTGTCCTGGCTTACTTAGGGGAAAGTGTCTGCCCTGGAACAGCCTGGAAAAATGATCCAGGCTGAACAAAGGAAACCTCCCTATGTTTGAACTCCATACCTGTTGATAGTTCACTTCCTACTTCAGCTGCCTAAAATCTAAAACTCTGTAATTTAAACCAGCAGAGTCACTACAATGTTATTTTTTTGCTGTGCTCATTGTGTTATGGTACTACAAGATGACCTGACGTGGAATCTGGGCAGAGAATCAGTCACCCAGAGGGGTTTTCACCTTGGCTATTGCATTAGTTTTGTGGTTCCTCTTCATTTTGGGTCTAATCTCCTAGATTGTTTTAATTCAAGGCACAGAAACCCATCAGATAGATTCACAGTGAACTGTTTCCACTTTCTCTTCTTGACAGCCCAGTTCAGACTGGAAATGTCTCTGAAATGGTTTGCTAAAATCAGGGGCCTGGTATGGTTAAAACCTTTTATTTCACTGCTCTATTGCATTGTCTGTCTAGACAGGATCTATTTATACTTGGCTGTACACCTAATTCAGACAAATAAGTTCATTTTGGTAGAAGCCAAGCCAGAAATGGCACAGACCTTGCCATCTCTAGTCTTTAAACCTGAGCCATCTCACTATGTACCTACCAAAGTTCCTGCAAATGAGGAATTTCCAAGCAAGGACAGATGGGACAGGAGTAGGAGGGGATTTAAAGCCACCCAGCACACCCACTGCATGCAAGATCACAGACACAATCTGAGCTGAGTGTAATTAGTCTGTGGAGGCCCTCAGAAACCCCTCTTTCCTCCTCTCCAGACTCCCACCACTGTTAATTCATTCTCTGATCAGTGTAATCATCAAAGGAAGATAAAAACCTATGATAAGTCACACCTACTTGTAATCTCCTGCATCATGAGCTGAAGTTATTTTCAAATCCATGTGATGGGTTAGCAAAAGCCTGGCTTGCATCTGTCTTAATGAACTGCTAATATTCTTTGCCCTGATAAAAGGCCAATGCTTTCTTAGGGGGCAGCTACAGCCATTTTCCTTTCCTTTCCTTTCCTTTCCTTTCTTTTCCTTTCCTTTCCTTTCCTTTCCTTTCCTTTCCTTTCCTTTCCTTTCCTTTCCTTTCCTTTCCTTTCCTTTCCTTTCCTTTCCTTTCCTTTCCCTTCCTTTCCTTTCCTTTCCTTTCCTTTCCTTTCCTTTCCTTTCCTTTCCTTTCCTTTCCTTTCCTTTCCTTTCCTTTCCTTTCCTTTCCNCTTCCCTGGAATTCTCTGGAATTCCCTTCCCTGGAATTCCCTTCCCTTTCCTGGAATTCCCTTCCCTTTCTTTTGACATAGTGTGACCCCTAATCCCTTTGGGCCAGCCCCCCCAAAATGCAGATCAAGACCTGAGAAAGCAAATGCTTGAGTTTTTCACTGCAAATGAAAGGATCACAGGATGATTTCAGTAAATTTTATGTTGTATCTGTGAACAGGAATTACGGGAGGGGGCAGGACACATCACTGGCTCTGAGATGAGCTCGCTGGTGACTTTCACATTGCACAGCTGAATTCTGTCCACCTGGACCAGAGCTATTTCTGTTTAATTGCATAGCAAATGTTTGTGCAGGTCTCTTCCCACTCCAGGCATTCTGTGGTCCCATGAACCATGGCAGGTGCAATCTGGAGGGGGCTGCAAAACACATCTTTTCCATGTGGCTGTTAAACTTTTCCCAGTAAATGTACACTTGGAGGAGGTTTCCCAGTCAAATCATGCTGGGTTGTGGGAGAAAGTTGCTGTGAGCAAGACTGATAAATCTCAGGTAGGAAGAGACCAAAATGAATTCCTGCTCAGCATTCTCTATCCATAAACCTGGAAATATAAAAAATTGCCTTTTGATTTGTTCTTTTTTCCTCCTGGGTGTCTTTCTCCTAAAGTGTCCCCATTCTTCCATGCTCACCAGAACTAGCTGTTCATCAGAGACAATGTGCAATCCCTCAATGGAGGGATTGAAAAATAAATTGATTTTTTGTTGTTGTTAGCTCTGTCAAAGGTTCTCAGGGCTCACTTCTCTTTCTCTTCTTTTCAGTGTCCCATAGCTGGTGTCACACTCTGAGGGATGGAAAGGATCACAAAGATGTGCCACTCTATTTCTGTCCATTGTCCTGGACACTGTTTTTGGAGTTTTGGAGACAGAAAATAAAAGTTCAGGATTAAGGAGGACATTCCCAGACAGGGGAGAGCTCCAAAACCCAAAACACTGCTTGCAAAAGGGGCAAGTGCCTTGCTCTTGGATGTGGTTTAGAGGAGAGGGGATGTGGCTCCTGCTCTTGGTTCCAGTCAGTGCTGTCACCCTGTGAAGGTGATCTGATGCCACCCTTGGAGCAGCATGGGCAGCAAGAGCTACTCTGTGAATCCCCAGATTATTTAACCTTGATGTGGTTTTTGTGGAGTTCCTCCATCACATCTCCAGCATGTCCAGCGAGGCTGAGAAACAGAATCTAAATTGCTGAAGGTTTTCTGAGGTAAGAAAAGGCCTCTGTGGCCTCTTAATTGCCTCAACAAAGGCAAAGGCCACATAATTTTGGGAGCCAGGGGCTTTGTCCGTGGTGTCTGTAGTGCTCAGCTGTGACAGTCAGTGACACCTTTGCTGCAGTCCTTGCTCTACCTCACAGGACTGGGTAAATGAGAGAATAAAAGACGTTTGAGGGCTGGTCATGCCCATCATTAGCAGGACCCCGTCAGTACCAGGGATGGATGAATCTGAAGGAAGCCCTGGGGACATGAAAGAGCAGCTGGCACAGAGCAGGTCTTGTGTCAAGTTTCTCTTTTGACAAACTCTTTGTTTTGGGAAAGTATAAGGACACCAATTAAATTTCTTGTGCTATGAAAAGCCATTAAACATTTGGACACTGAAAGGTTCAAATCGTTGCAGCTCCCAAAGTTCATCTTTCCTTTCTTCTAGGGGAAAAAAGTGGCAGACAATATAGCAGGTTCTGAGCCATCATTTGCCATACATAATGAAAACATCTGAAACTGGAGGGAAATAAGAAAAAAAAGTCAAATTGGTCAGTATGGAGCTCCTGTCCCATCACATCCTTGCTTAACTGCTTCTTTATCCCTTTCTGTGCAAAGTTATTCCACAAAAAAAAGGGCATTTCCACCTTTTCAAGTGGAAACTTCACAATGGGACAGGGCCAGAAAGACCCACCAAGTGAGCTGAGACTGTCAGGAAAGGCATTTTTGCTTGAGATTAGTGAAAGATTTTTTTTTTCTTTTTTCTTGTTGAATGACTGCCCTGTGAGCTTTCAGAAACTACACAGAAATCCTCATTTTCAGTTTGAAAAAAAGCAGCTGATTTTGTCACTGTCAACAAATAGTAAGGAGAATATAAGGAGAGCAATGAGCCTGCAAAAGTGCACAACTTACCATGCACAGGAGTTTTGCTTTTAGTGTCGTCTGCTAATAAACCTTTTTCTACTGCCTCTACTCCCTGCCCACACTGCAGCTGCAGGGGACCTTCTGGACAGCTTTGAGGGGCTGGAGTTTGGGGATAAAGGTGTAATAAGGCCCCAGCTGGGGGTCAGTCTGTTCCTCCAGGTAACAAGTGATAAAACAAAAGGAAACAGCCTCTAGTTGTGCCACAGAAGGATTAGATTGGATATTTGGGAAAATTTCTTCACAGAAAGGGTTGTCAAAGATTGGAACAGGCTACCCAGGGCAGTATTAGAGTGCCCATCCCTGAAAAATTTAAAAGCCGTGTGGATGTGGCACTTGGGGACATGGGGCAGTGGTGGCCTTGGCAGTGCTGGGGGAATGGTTGGACTCAGTGATCTTAGAGGGCTTTTCCAACCTAAACAATTCTATAATTCTATAACATCACAGAAGAGGGTGTTTCTAAAGAGGTTTCCAGCTGTGAGGAGTTACTGCACCAAACCTGTTGCTCCCACTCTTGTGCTTTTCTTTTTTCTTCGTAAACATTTCACCTGGGCCCTACAAGGATTTTTTGGCTTGTTAGCTAAAAAGGATCCCTGCCAGAGGCATTGTCATCCCACTCTGCAAACCTGCTTACTGCTGGCAGGTTCCCAAGGCTGCCTCTGAAGGACATCCCACAAAGGCCAGGAGTCAGCACTCCAAACCCCACCAGGCCTCTTTAACCTGTTTTTTTTTGGGGGAGGCAAGGATGTGACTGCTGATCTTTTGGGGGTGAATGTCCCAGAAGAGCATTCATAAGGCTGGTAAAGCACGAGGGAAGGAGAGTTTTATTGCTGATCCCTGTCCAGCCCGGTTGTGGCTCTTCCTAGCCCTTGTGTTCATGCAGAAGTTTTTATTAATGATCTTTCCTGCACTGGTTTGTTTAGCACCACCACGAAATCCACGATCAATCACAACATTATCCAACGTGTGTTCTCATGCAGCTTGTGCACCCCCATGCAAGAGTTTGGAGATGCTCCAAGAGGACTTCCTCTGGGAGCTGGTTGTGCAGCTAGGCAGCTTTCCCTGCTATGAAACATTTCCTGATCCACTCTGTGCTTATTCCCTTGGGAGCACCCTCACCATTTCCTGTCCCACTGGTATCGGCCCCTTCATACGCTTCACATGGACCCCTTGGCACCCCCAGCCTGACCATTTGGCAACTGACAAACCTGTGCCATGGCAGTTTTGGAAGGATGGCTCACAAATGCATCTTTAGGTCATTAAGCAAAAAAGCCTTTCCTTAGTTCTGGTGTTGTGATGAAGGTTCCTGCTGGTGGATGCAATACGTGACGAAGCAGCAAATTTGGTGTTGCTGAGCTGTGTATTTGTCTCTTCACAAAAACAGAGTCCTGTGGCTGTATTTTTCCTTCTGATGGGACACCATCAGAGGCAGACAAGGGAGGCAGAGACACCCTGTTATTAAAAATATTAGGGGTCATGAAATAAACTTCCTCATCCCCACCCCACAGTTCCGTGCAGTCTGCACTGAGGCTCAAGAGCTGGATTTATTTTTTAATAATGAATTGGGGATGAAGTGTGAAAGAGTGGGATTGTGGGATATCATTTAAGGGGAAAATGAACATGAAAAACCAGAGCAGTGATGGCCCTGCCCTGACTGGGGAGCAGAACTCCAGATTCCTGGTGGAAATGAGTCATTTCTCCTGCCTTCCATCCATGACAGATGAAGGGTAGCACAATCACAGAACCACAGAATATCCACAAGGATCATCCAGTACAATTCCTGGCCCTTCACAGGACTACCCCGAAAATCCCACCCTGTGCCTGACAGTGTTGTCCCAATGTTCTTTCAACTCTGGCAGGGTTGGTCTCACCAAAATCCCAAAATAATGAAGAATGAGATATTCCAAGGAATAATCAAAGCAAAACAAAAAGCGTAAGAAAGACCTGTTGCCATGGGAACAACATGCATCAAACTGATGTCAAACATTCTGCAAAATAATCTCCCCGAGTTGTAAAATGCAGTGATGAAGGAGGCGACAAAAGGAGGCTGCCAGTGTTTTATTTATAATATTTTTTTATCTACCTGCTCACCTGTGTGGTGTGCATATATCACACCCACACTCCCACCCACAGCACACCGCTGTCTCTCTGAACTTTCTTAGACCTGCTCCAGAAATTCAGGTGGTGATGGGGGAGGAAGGAGAAGAAAATTAAAATAAAATAAAATAAAATAGCATTTAGATTTGGCAAGAAAAAAAAAGTAACTCTGCATCTTTTTAGTAGCAGGTAGATGAGAGTTGAAGGGGGCAGATTTGGTTCTCATGAAGATTCCCAGATCCTTTCCTGCCACGCTTCTTCCCAGTTGAATGGCCTCAGCACAAACTGATGCCTGGAGTGCATGAGGCTGGTCCTCCTCAGGCACAGGAGTGTCCAGTGAGGTGACAGAAAAGAATAACTGCTTTTTCTTCAGCCTCCCCCCCTATTGCAAAGGGAGAAACACAAGCTGGTGATGCTCCTCTGTGCTTGTAGACATGGTGAACACAGCGAGCTGCTCCAAGGACAGAGCTAGGGCCTGTAAACTGCTTACATTAATATTTCTGTAGCCACCAGAGGAAGCATCTGGGTCCCCTGATGGATCTTGGAAAACCAAGAAGAGCTGCCATGATTTGCAGCAAAGCAAGCAGAAGAGAGAGAAGCACCATCCCTGAGGGCTGGAGTGGGTTTGGAAGCAGCAGCTTTAGCAAGCAGCAATTATTTTTCTGTAGGAAACAAGAAAGTTGTTTTCCCATTTGGCCCACACCAACCTCTGTCTGGCACTGTTTGAACTTCTACAGAGATGCAAGCACATATATCCAGCTCGACACAGAGGTCCTCTGATATTCCCTTCCCAATTTTCTCACTTCTAGAGTTCATTAATGCAGACCCTCAGCTCTGAGGAACAGTGGCCTCACTGTCTCAGGAGTGTTATCCCAGTTCTGCCACATCCTGCTGTTTCACCTTTGCTCTGCTCCCCGACATGTCTCTCCTTGTTCATACACCCCCTCTGCTGCCTTGTTCCCCTCTGGAATCTCAGCCTGTGGATCCTGGCCAACCTGACCCACTCAGAATCATAGAACCACAGAATCACTGAGGTGGGAAAAGACCTCTAAGGTCATCAAGCCCAGGTGCCAGCCACCATGTTTCCCAAAAAAACTTGTCCTCCAGTGCCACTTCCACATGTTTTTTTAACCCTTCCAGTGATGGTTCACTGGGCACATCCTCAGACGTGGGCCATGGTTCTTGTCTCACCCCTGTCCTTGCATGGACAAGTCCTCTTCCACAATTTTTGCCAGCCTCCATCCCACAAACTACTCTCTGACAATATCCCAGTTCTCCTCAAACAAAACCTATTAAGAGGCCTCTGCAAAGGCCAGGCACCAAAATTGCACCACAAACCCCTACAAGAATATACAGGTGGATGGTGTTTAAAATCTGTGAAAACAAGGAAAAAAAAAAAGTATAGCTTCTGTAAATCTCAGCAGCTTTTTATTCCAGGTGACTCTTTGGTCCCTTTCATGGAACCTGCAGGGGAAGAACTGTGCTCCTTCAAAGAATGTGACACCCCCCCGATGATCTCAGCAAATGTTGGGGGCATAAACCTGAAATAAAACACTGCATGTAATTATTCAGATGGATCTTTATTGATGAAGCAGGGTTTTGTTCTACACAAAACTGAATGCCTTTTTTACTACACCTTTATTCTGTGTTTCAGTTGATCAAATTTTGCCACAGGATAAAAGTAAGTCTATTTTGGATTTCTATTCAGGAGTAAACCAATTTTGTGCAATCAAAACTGTTTACAGGAAGCACCTGATTCCAGTGAATTGCCTGTTTCTAATACAGAAAATCTGTGAGAAAACATGAGGAAAACCGTGATATTACACATTCTATCTTTGACACTTCCACCAGAAAAATCGATGTTTTCTCATACGAAACAAACTTTCACAATAAAACTGCTGCTGCTTCATACAAGTATCTACTTTTAAAGGTTGAAACAAGGATAAACTGAGCCACCTTTCCTACTCTTTTGCACCTGGTCTGTGATTTGTAAAGCCAATTTACGGCTTTGAACTCCATGCAGAGTTGCACCAGTAAATCCCATACACACCCAGAGAACATCCACCTCTGCTAGCAACTTTTCTCCAAAATGAAAATAAAACTCACTGGACTGTGTGATATTTTGGTCTTCTGTCTAGATTTTAGGATTTAACTGGACTGAAGGGCTTTGTTGTTTCATTGTCTGGAGTTCCTAACCCTGGGGCAGCTGCACTTCTGCGTCATTTGCAGCTTACAAAATACTTTGGGGTCCTTCAAGGTAGTCCAAACTCCTGATCCCAGCTGATGGTCTGGAGCTCTGCCAAATCCAGGGAAATGAGGAGCTCAAGGGAATTTTAGCCCTCTTATGTGGTGCTCCAACATGTAGAAGGATGAGTGATCTCGATTCTTTCCAGACATCTTCTAGAAGACACCAGTTTTCTGAGCTGAAAATGAACATTTTCTTCAAGCTGGGCTTAATGCTGTGTTTTTATTATCCACCTACTGAACTCCACATGAGGCAAAAAGGACAGAGACCATTACACCTTCTAATATTCAATATAAATTCACTGGGAAACAGGGAAGATCAAAGAGTATCAGTGTCCCCTCTGCATGTACCCACTGCATTCTTGTATCTCCTGGAAATTCTGGAGCAACCAGCCCTGAACATTTTGATGCCTGGAATTACAGAGAGGATGGGTGGAGCTTTCTTGTTTGGTTTGTTTATGTTTTGTTGGGGGATTTTTTTTTGGGAACAAGCTGAAAGGATAAGCTGTTATTTAGAGCTGGCCCTGTGCCACAACTCCAAGCAGCCTGGAGGTTAACCTTGGGAGAGAGTAAATCTTGTGCTTTCACTCCAATTAATGAACATGAGTGTTGTTGATCGGCTTTTTGGCTTCCATGGGGAAAAAAAAAAAGGAATATAAAAACCAGGTTGCTTTAGTCTGGATTGCTCCACAGTTACTGTGGGGTTGAAGCCTTTCCTTTCTTCCCCTGCCACTGTTCATACACCACTGCTTCAGAAACAGCACAGTCTCAAGGACTGAAGTGAATCTCCATGAAGGAGAGCTTTAAAAGAGAATTTTCAAGTGTTTCCAAGAGGAAACAACAAGACTTTTTAAACTCCAGTGATGTCATGGGCTATTTTTGGATTTTGAAGGCCCAAGCCTGTTTTGTGAAGAGCCCAGAAAGAAGAAAGTCTAGTGATGGAACTTAAACCCTTTGGACACAGACCTCTTGTTTTATCCACTGTTTCTGTTCAACCTTGACCCTGCAGCAGCACTGGCACTGACATATGGGCAAGTCTACTGCCTAACAGAGGTGCTCTTGCCCTTCACTCTGGAATTTGATGAAGTCAAGCCACAGGGAAAACTCCCTATGTGACTGACATAACATTTGCCACATATGACCCAATGAATTTTCAAGAAGGAATGCCATAAATTAATTGTGTGGATAGAGAAACACCAGTTTGGGATGGGGGGGGCATTACAAGCTGTAGCACAGACATCATCTGTGGCTGTGGTCAGTACGTGGTGTCTGCCTTTTACCTCTTTATAAACCTCTAGGTGTGGATTTACTGGGGAAAATCAAGCTTACTTTAGCCCACCGTGCAGCTGCTTTTCCTGATGTTCCTCCAGATATTCCTGCCCTGTTTCACTTCAGCAAACTGATACGAGCCTGCAGAAGAAACAAACTGGATTTGGGGTTGAAATAATCTGGAAGTGGCCTAACAAGCACCTCATGCACCATAAATGCATCCTAAAAATACAGGACTTTTTTTTTCTAAATAGATATTTTGTCTCCTCTCTCTACTTCTGCACACTTCTCTGGTATTAAAGAGTGGTGGTGACCATGGGTGAGAAGAGCTTTATTTCCAGAACTGACAGATGGGTGTGATTACTTTTGTTGTAAATTATTGAATTCTGATAGTGAAATTAGATCATAAACCCAATGCCTGGATTCCCAGAGTGACATGTGAAATTGACATTGCAACCTGCTGGACAGAGTAATGCTCAAAAAAATTTCCTTGGGGGTCTTCATTTTGATGAATGTATTTAATTAAACACTTTGGATACGCAAAAAGATCGTCAGCAGGACTAAAAATACCCCATGAACAAAGAGCCATAGGAAATAATGGGGTTTTGTGTTTCCCTTTGTTTACTCCAAGAGAAATTGGAAGCCTTCCATGTGTTTGGATTGGTGCAAGTGTCAGTGGAAGCAGAGAACCACTCGTCTGGACTCACCAGAGGCTTCCAGCTGCACTCCACAGACCTCCCTGGTGGGTGTGGGAAAGATCCTTGCCCATTGTTAGTCAGCTGAAATCCATAACACAGATGCCTCTAGCTCTAATTGGTGCAATTTTGCAGCTGCCAAGCTGAAGAGGGATGGAAATCACAAGGCCCAGAGGCTCAGCTGGTGCAGGCTGATAGTGCTCCACCCCGACGTCAGCAGGCTTGGCTCTGCCTCCTTGGCTGGGTCAGGACAGATCTCATCACCTGCCTTTGTGCAGCCCTTTGTGCTCTCTGCAACCTGTTTAATCCAGGGGCCACATGTGCCAGGCAGACAAGGCTCTGCTGCACAGCCAAGGAGCATCTGAGGTCAGTGTAACCTCAGCAAAAGTCAATAAATCAGGTGACCAGGTTGCCAGTCCTTGTTCCTCTAGTACCAGTGAATTCCACACCTTTGTGCACATCTCAGTGCTCATATATGCAAAGGGCTGGAAAAAGGTGGCACAAAGCCACAGGCTCTGCCTTTTTTCAGACAAAATTTCTGTGAGAGAGGGAAGCTGAAGGGTTTTTGAGAATTTCTCCCTTAGGTTGCTCTGAAAAACACACTAAACAAATGAACGACCTGGTTCTGAAGCAGCCAGATTACAGTGCTTCCAACTCGTTGCATCATTGCTTCTGCCGCAGGGGTTTCCACTGTGGAAAAGTGGATTTTAGTGAAATAATGCTGTGGGAAAGCTTTATTTTTCCAGGAAATTTCTTTCAGTGAAAGGAAATCCCTTCTCAGGGATGTTCTACAGAGCCTGCAGCAGGCAGTTAACAAACGAAGGTAGCGGCTTCTATCTCATTTGTGGAAGATAATGACTCCTCCAAATGGGGAATTTGGAGGGATTCATCTGCTCTGAATCAGCACCTGCAGCCCTTTACTCCCCTTCCCTTGGCCAAAGGAAGTTGGTCTCCTAATTATGAACCAAGCATGAAGCAACCCACAGGTATGGAGGTGGCACAAAACAAAACACAATCTCCAGCTTGGTGAATGTCTGGTGCAATCCTGTAAAATATGAAGTTAAAAAAAAAAGAAAAAAAAAGATTGTCAAAGCACAAGCTTTTGAAGAGAGACAAGGCTGTAGCCCAAGTGGGGTGCAAATTTCAAGCACACCCCACCCTCCAACCAGACACACCAGGGACCCTCCCAAACTGGCTACTGCCCCCAAGGAGATGTAGGAATGACACAAGAGAACTGAAGTTTTGGGGCCTGATTGAACCAAAAGGGTTGTCCAGCCCTGGCACAGATGTCCAGGGCAGTGGTGGCCTCCCCATCTCTGAAGGCATTTAAAGGCTTTGCACATGTGGCACTTGGGGACGTGGGTCAGTGGTGGCTTTGGTAGTGTTGAATTAATGGTTGGACTCAATGATCTTAGAGGGATTTTCCAACCTGAGTGATTCTCTGATGCTCTGATAAGACCCATGATGGCCTCTCAGAAACCTCCCCAATTTTGAAGATTTCCATTATCGGCACAGCGTTCATTTATGTGTCAGAGAAAGTATTCACACCATAAAATCTGGATGCAGCACTTGGTGCTGGATCCTCTGAAAGGGAACTGACATATTTGCATCCAGACTGAGCAGAAAATGCCATGCTGTCATAAAAAACAACAACAATAACAATAACAACAACAACAACAACAACAACAATTCCACCAAGTTCCAGACTGCAATTCCTTTTACATGCAAAGATTTGGTCCACACTAAACAAAAAATACAATTTGTGAGTAGGCAAAGTTGGCTTTGGTTTGGTTTTTGGCTTAAAAAAGAACATAAAGCAGCACAGAGTAAGAAGAGCCAGTAGTAAAGGGAGGCAGGGTAAGCCTCTCTGTATCGAGGAGGGGAAGGGGCTACTGAGAGCTCTTCATGGAGCAGGAAAAGGAAATCTCTGTTTTTTCCCCTTTTTGCCACAACCCCCCTCAGTCACCCAGCACAGAACTGTCACGCTGAGTTTTGTTCTCTTTAGGGGGATATTAAAAGAAAAGGTGGGAGTGGGAAATTGGTTTATTCCAGTTCTGGGGAGGTCTTCACTCACACACTCAGCCTCATTTCTGAATCCATACCAATGGCACAACACGACCAGACAATGACTCAAACCATGTCAAGCTCTCATCCTACAAGCCTCCAGAAAAAATTATCAGGAAGGACTGTGCTATAAATAACTTCCAGCCTACCTTTTCAGAAAGCAAGGGAGATTGGACATGCAGCAAGTCAGCAGAACAACCACGATGATTCGATGATTTCCTCCTTGATTGATGCTCCTTGCCCTGGGGACCTCAATTCATCACCCTGAGCTTCTCTTGTCAGGGTGGACAACTCATCCCCAGCTGATGGGAACCAGCCAGATACAACAGGAATAGCCTCTGGTTTTGATTTTCATTCCAAGCTGGTGTCGGCATATAAACACTGAGATCTGCACTCAGATTTAATTACTGCTAATCAAGTGAGACTCTGTGTAATAAGTCCACCTTGCCAGACGCTTACGTAAAAGCAGGGTTTGTGTGCCCTGATGCCAGCCAGATGTTTTCTGCCATGCAATAAAGAAAGCAAATAGTAAAATTCTTCTCCATCTATTGGAAGTGCTCATTTTGTCCACACCTGTTGAAAAGATTAATGATCGGGATCGTTAATGACTCCCCTTGAACTTGGTTTGTGACAACTCAGATATGTAAATGAGAAACATTCCTTTTTTCCCAAATATGTAACAAACTTAAAAAAAAAAAAAAAAAGTTGAGTGATTAGAAGTAGCAAAACTAATCAGCATGAAAAGGGAAACCTGGATGAAAGTGAAATTTAACCTCAGAAGGGGTCTTCTAACAATCAAAAGTTTTATTTCAATGGTCTTCAGGTTAATCTGTGTTTTGATGTTTTCAGCATTGTCATTCGAAAAATAAAATGTAGGGCATAAACTGGGAGCATAAAAGTAGGGCAGGGGTATAAAACACTCCTCCAGCTGGGGAAAAAAGTGGGAAAACTTGCATATCAATTCACTTTTCCAGACACTCTGCTCAGCCACTCAGCCAGGACGTCAGTCACCCTTGCTTGGACTTCTGTACTTCTTTCCCTCCCACCCTTTGTCACGAACATTTCCCAGCAAATAAAAAAGTTCCTGCTGGGCTAACTGGTGTCCCAGAGCTGACCCATCCTCCAAGGGCATTGCCCTGTGCTGTTAAACTGTCCTCAAGTTCCTCTGGGCAGTGACTCCCAGTAGATCTCAGTTATGTGAAGATGGAGGGAGGGACAACTATTGAGGAGAAACAGCTCTTAGTTATTTAAATTTTCACATGGTTTGTCATTTTTGGCTCGTGCAACTCTTGCCCATTCAGCTGTGTGGTCTCTGAGCCTTCATTCACCCTCCTGAGCTGCTCTAAGTGGAAGGAGCTCATATCAAGGATTAAATTACATCTTGTTTTGGTTTGGTTTTGTTTGGTTTGGTTTTGTTTTTTTCAAATGGCCCAGGGCAAACATACCCAGCAGTATAGATACCTCCCACCCCTGAGTTTGGGCACAGAGGGAAGCAAAGTTTTCTGGAGCGAAGCCCAAGTTAGTGGAGAAAGATCTGGTGAGAATCAATAGTAGTTTCAGGAAGACAGACCAGAAGCTGGAGGCAGGTTGTAAATGTGAGGCTAAATTAGGAGCTGGCTGTGGTTTTATGACCAAATCAGAGAGAATCTGGCTCTCTGCTGCATCTGCCTGGCTGGGGCTTTTTCAGGGGCCTTTTCATGCTCTTGTAAAAGGCACCCCTGAGGTTATGGGGTGATGTAGCCACCAGGGGATCCTGGGACAGGTACAGCTCTGTCCTGAGGGGAGGAGGAGGAGCTTCTCATCAAGCAAGAAGACCGAAAACATTAAAAGAGAAACATCCCCAGTCTCTCCTTCCACAGTGAGTAAGATGGGAAGGAATTGCAGTCAGCCAAGTGAGTGTTTTGTCAAAGCCATCAGTTCCTAGGTTTTAATTTTCCATGGGAGGCTGTGTCAGATCACAAAGCAAAGCAGGATAACCCCGGCAGAGAGAGCAGCACCAAAGCAGTGCTGCACAGACAGAAAACAGAGCTGCTCAGCCGTGTGGCAGAAGGAATTTCTGTTGGAATAGGTTGTTTGTAGCAGTTTGAAACAACACTGGAGACCACACAAATCTTTGTTCTCCATATTCACTGCACTGCATTCAATTTAGATTTCTTTTAATGAGATAAAAGACAGCCCTGGGCTTGAGTCAGCTGGGAGCAGAGCCTAAACGCCTGTTTCTAATCCTCAACATGCTGCTGAGTGCTGAGACAAAGCTGAGTAATTCTGGAAAATAAGGATGTGAGATTGGGGGTACTTAGGTCTGTTCCAGACTCAGCAGGTGAGTCTGGTGAGAATATGTGAGTTAGTCACCCTTGGATTGCTTTAGCATCCACAAAAAGCTATCCAGACACAGTACAGGGTGATGCATCTCCTCCTAAACTGGGTTTTCATCAGTGTATCAGGAGAATTCTCCCTTTTCCCTCTAATGGAAGGTCACAGTAATGGCCTTAGGATGAGACATATAATTTCCGATTTCTGAAAGTTAAAGGAGAGGAGCACCCCCATAACCTCTCCTTGGTGCCAAAGCTCTGAAACGGGAGTAATAGAAAATGAGAATAGTGGAAAATGAGAATAATGATTCTGTGTAGGAAGGTTCAGCAGGGAATGGTTGAAGGCACTAAGGAAGTCTGCTGAAGGTGAGTTGAGTTCAAGTGGGAAGAGGAGGCAATCCTGCTCTTGGTCAGCCATGCTGTGCTTCAGCTGCCCTCAGACTGAAAGAGAGTAGATTTAGATGGGAAGGAATTCTTCTCTGTGGGGGTGGGGAGGCCCTGGCACAGGGTGCCCAGAGAAGCTGTGGCTGCCCCTGGATCCCTGGAAGTGTCCAAGGCCAGGTTGGACAGGGCTGGGAGCAACCTGGGATAGTGGAAGTTGTCCCTGCCCATAGCAAAGGGTGGACTGAGATGGTCTTTGAGGTCCCTTCCAGCCCAAACCATTCCATGATTCCATGAAACTCTGATTTTCTGCCCACAACAACCTCCAAGGTGATTTCACTGCCCTTGGAGGATGCAGCTGTGAGTTTTCTGACTGGCTGTGGTTGTTGTTTGTGCTGTTGTCAGTGCAGAGAGCAGAGATGGTGTGGATGAAGCCCAAGGGAAACCCTCTGCTGATATCCTCCCCTGAAATGACGGGAAGGTCAGAGCCACTTCCCTGCATCTGCCAGAGCCACCCCCCTTTCCCATCCCTCCCCCTGCTCTGGGGACAGGCACAGCACCACTGCCAGAGCCCAGCTTGTCCCAGGGTTCATCAAAATGCTTCTGAAGGAGTTTGCTGCTGCAAGAAGCCAGATTGCACAAACAGGCAGATGTTTGCAAGCAAATGTCCCAAGGAAGATTGAAATCCCAAGGCACATTTTTTTTTTTCATAGCTTGCATCTCAAGCGCTGTCAGGATGCTCTGATCACTCACTGGAGACAAAATTTACAGAAAGGAGCAGCACAGACAATAAGAGGTGGAAATTTCCAAATGGTGCCTTCAGTCATGATGAGAGATGGGGTTTGTTTACAGGGTGCAGCAGTGCCCTGAAACCCCACCAGAGACTGGGGCCTTGGTATCTGTGGAGGCAAGGAAATCCTGCTCCTAATCTGATAAAACAGATAAAATGTTGTCCCACCAGAGGAGAAAAGGCCCTGACTGCACTCCTGCACCTGATTTTTGTCAGACCACTTCTGCCATCCAAAGTGGCTAAAGCCATTTGTGTCCCTCCTGAATAACTCTCTTTTACTCCCACCTCCTCGCTCAATCCACACCTTGCTTTTCTCTGCTCAAAGGGAGTCCTAGGACACATTTCAATGTATTTGTACTGGGCCATCTCTTCCTTGTAAGCTCCCATGCAAAGAATCATCTGTCAATGTCATCTGTCATCTCCGTAATCCAACAGGCATTTCCTGACATCCAGGAAACCAAGGCGGGAATAAGTGGCTAAAGGCTTCTGTAAGGTCCTTGTAAAGGCACAGCTCTCCTCTCCCATAACCCACAGAACTGGGATGACTTCTGTAGCTCCTACAGAGAGATCAGCTGCAGGCAGATACAGATTTCCCTCAGTGCCATGTTGGTTCCTCCCCTTCTCCTGTGAAATCATTCAGGTTTGTGCATATTTTCAGGTGCTACAAATCTTTCTTATATTGTAGCACACAAAACTGCAACAATACTGTGTCAGGGAGGTTTATGTTGGATATCAGGGAAAGGTTCTTCCCCCAGAGGGTGCTGGGCACTGCCCAGGCTCCCCAGGGAACGAGCGCGGCCCCGAGGCTGCCAAAACTCCAGGAGAGTTTGGACAATGCTCCCAGGGACAGGGTGGGATTGTTGGGGNAAACTCCAGAAGAGTTTGGACAATGCTCCCAGGGACAGGGTGGGATTGTTGGGGTGTCTGTGCAAGGCTAGGAGCTGGATTTGATGATCCTTGTGTGTCCCTTCCAGCTCAGGATATTCCATGATTCCATGACCTTTCTTCTGCAGAAGTTCTCCACTTCTGTCCCTTCCTCAAGTTGTGTAGTTCTTCAACTTCCATGCAGTTCTTTCCTGTGCCTGGTGCTCTCATCCATCCCTCCAGGAGAATTTTTCGCCATGGCTTCAGGCAGAAGAAATTGCCAGAATAATTTACCCAGACTCTGAGGGGATGGGCAAAAATTGCATCCAAGAAAAATGGTTTCATAAACAGGGTCAGGGAACAGTTGTGCCCAGCGAGCTGGCCCTGGCATGGGGATTTATTCCAGCAGATGTGAGCTGGGAGCTCAGCTATGTGGTCACTGCTGTGTGAGACCCTGCTGAGTCACACTTGGTGTGTTCAGTCACCCCATGATCTCATCCCCTGAAACCACTGCCTAAACAAAAGCAGTTTTCATTTCGTTTCATATAACACAACTCATTAACGTCACCAGGCCGCACACTGGCTGAGGGATCAGCTCCTGGGAATTTTGGAAGGGACCCTGGACTGCAGCCCTTGGCCTGTCTCTCTACCTGTTGTCTTTCCAAACAAGCCTGGGAGAGGCAACCCAGCCAAGCCATCAAGTGTCCAGTTACTGGAGTGAGACTGTCTGGAGCCTTACATGAAATATGCCTGGGAGGAGGCTGAAGCCCAAAGCCAAAGCTGGACAGGGAATTAAAAGGTCCTATTTTGGGTGCTCTTGCTGAACATTCCACTTGAAGGAATTTCCTCCTTTTAAGAAGGAACGTGAAATGGTCAGACACCATTAAAGTGACTATTTTATATTTTGATTTTGTGTGTCATCTAAATACAACCAGAAATCTGCAGGGCAGGGCGTGAAGAATGTCCTAAGGACAACTCTCAGAAGACTCTCACCCACATCATCCTTGGGCATATTTTAGCACAGGAAAACAGGGTCTCACAACCTTGATAGGCTGGGATGGAGCTTTTTGTTCTTATTTTTTGTACCCTTTTTCAGAACTTCCTTACAGCTAGCAGGGAGGGAAGGAAGGAAGGAAGGAAGGAAGGAAGGA
>VXBB01015280.1:87213-112799 GCA_013399915.1 Illadopsis cleaveri
AAAAAAAAAAAAAGGAAAAAAATATTCTTGGTCTTTCAAAAAATTCTTTGAGTTAGTTACGAAAAGAAATTAATTCTCATTTCTTAGAAATGGGTGAAGTTTCATCTGAAATCTCACATCCAGCCAGGAGACTTCTCTTCAAGTCAGAAATGAATTGGAGGAACACCAGGGTGCAGCAAGAGTGGCAGGTGTGTTTAAAAGTGACTTTAATGAATTGCTGAGAAAGAAAAGAAAGCTTTTTTAGTCTAAAAATAAGAAGATTGAAGGGAGGATATAATGGTCAGTCTGGCTAAAAAATAAAAAACAAACTGAAAAAAAAAAACCCTGGATATAAAAAGGCAATTTCTTTGTGTCTAAGATATACCTTTTGGGGCAGGGCAGAAATTAATTAGTTTCCTGTTCAGGAAAGCAGATTTTGGTTAGAAATAAAGCCAATCTTTCTAACTGTAAAGCATCTATGGGCTGGGGCATGTGGGAATCCCCAGGACTGTTCAGTCACCCCCCCTGGACAGATGGACAGATTTCCTGTCTACTTCCACTTCCCAGCCTGCCTGGCCCCATCATTCCTGCCCTCCCAGCTGCATCCAGAGGATCACCAGTGTTTGATAGTGACACCTCAGCTTTTCTATCAATCTTCCCCGAAATGACTTGGAAAAAAAGCACCATCTTCAGTTTCTCTTTCTCTCTCTTCTACAGGCCAGGTTCTTCCCTCTCCCCCTTCCTGCTTTCTGGTCCCTCACCCAGCTCTGGACACGGTGAGAGGATTTCTCTCCCCATCCAGGTAAGAAGAGTTTTGGGAGCACAAAGCCAGTGTGCTTTTTTAAGAGTTCTGCTTCCCAGGTTATCTCTGTCACAACCTCCAGCAGGAATCTTCTTCACCTTTGTATGAGGCTCTAGTTTTGGAAACTGCTTTGGAGGCGTGAGTATCTTCACCTCATCTCATTTAACTGCATGGAAACACAATTTTTGATGTGCTTTCAGTGCATCAGCAGCCACAGCTTGTCTTGGCAACCTGTGCCAGGGTCTCACTGCCCTCCCAGGGAGGAGTTTCTTCCCAAAATCTATTCCAAAATCTGTGTCAGTGTGGGGCCATTCCCCCTTGTCTTGTGTCTGTTTCTCACCATTTCTAAAGCACCATTAACAGTGATTAATTGTTCATATTTGGAGGGAATTGAAGGTTCCCACATGTCTGACAGCATGTAAGGAGTAAGAGGCTTTCTGCAGAGGAAAGGGAAAGAAGGACACGAGCAGATCTCAGCTAAAATTGAGCTCATCACCCCAGTGATCCACCCACTTGCTGTGATGACTCCAGCAATTATAAGGACCAGAGCCTTAAAACAAATTCCCACAAACACCACTGGAAGTTAGAAGAATGGCATGTTTGAAGTGGTATTTTTGGAGTCTCAGACACTGTGGCAAAACTTTTTCAGGGCTCTGTGAAGTCCCCAGACCTGTGGCAGGCCAGATGTTCAGTAATTATACAAACATCTCGCAGACATATGAAGCAGAATAGCTCCGGTGAGGATACCACTCATCTGCCAAATGAACAAATAAAATCCAGTCAATTTTAATGGTATTGGTTTGCAGTGACATGGGAGTTTCTGTTCACTGCTCTAGAAAATAGAAAACTTACATCAGACCTGTGGAGTAGGGAAACTGAGGAATAAAGCACTCTGAGCAGGTCTCTTCCTTGTAAACCGCTTTGCCTCAGGAAAACAGGCTGTGCAGTCATGCTGTCCATGTTATCTGCCTTCCTGTGTCAGCCCTAAAAAATTTTAACCATTTTAAAAGCATTAACTAAATTTGACAAGCAGGGGAAAGCCTGAAAGATATTATGGCACATTAAAGATAAAATTTATATTAAAATACTGGCTGGGAATGATCCCCAGTGCCTCTGTGATGAGAATGGGGAGTCTGCAGCTTGTTTCACTTCAGACATTCTCCACTCAAAAGACATGGACAATATCTGGGCTCCCTCTTTGTGTCCCTCTCCCTTTTGATGCTCTCCAACCCCATGACCAGTATGGCTCCTAAAGGAAAAAAAAGAGCTTTTATTTTCTGCTGATGCTTTTCAGCCCAGAATGCCAAAATGCTGCAGACAGTGTAATGTGAGCTAAAGGCTAAGAAAAATTAAAACACAAGTGGGCAAAGAGTGTGGCTTTTATCTTTGCCTTGTTATTCATCCTGCTGTCTTTCTCAGCACTTCTCTCCCACTTGTCTGGCAAATTAAAAACACAAGGAGGTAAAATAAAAGGTTTCATTTCCAAAACTGGCACCTCTTTTTTTTTTTTTTGTGAATGGTTTTCAAGCCCTTTCTGTTCTGCTGTGGATGGGACTCCTGCAGTCACACTTTCCTCCAAGCATGAAAGGACTTCAAACACTCAAGAGCTGCGCTAAATATCTGCCACACGATGCAGAAAATCAATAATACCATTCTGGAGAACTCCCAAAGCAGAACAATTCTGGTCTACATGCACAATCCTTGCACCCTGAGACCGGCTCTGTTTTGCTTCTGGGTGAACTGAGATGCAGAAGCACCCTGTGAATTTATTGCAGAATAAGCCAATACTCTTAAAACAGTAAGGGCAGCTGTAACTGCCCCAGTGGATGGTCTGCCCTTTTCCAGAATTGAGTTGTGAGGCTTTTTGCCTTTTCTGTGCTCTGTCCTGCACATCCCAGCTTGGAGATGCCAAGGGATGAGCTGAGGCCCATGAACTCCAATAAATTCCCAGCCAAAATGTGACCAGCCACTGCTGCGCACCCACTTGCCCACAGGTTTCTCAGTAGTAAACCAGTAGTAAACAAGGAACAAACAGAGAATTCACACATTATTTCACTACTTTTTGACATACACAGTGAAGAATAGAAAGACTCAGAGCTTGTTTTCTAGCTGCAAGGCACACATTGCGTTCACACTTTTTTTTTTCTCCCAAAGAGGATTGTCTTTTCTGTTGTCCTGCCTTTTGGGAATGATCCTTGGCAGATGGCATCCCCTGAAACTGTGCTGTCTAGGAAAGCACCAGCACAGGGTGAAATCACACCCAGGCTGTACAGAATGGTGAACCAGGGCTGAAGGCTCCTCTTGGGGCTGTTTGGGGACATCAGATGGGAATCATTCTGCAGGGTGGCATTCCTGAACCAGTTCAGGGATGCACAGACATGGATTAGCCATGTCCTGGGGGCTGGAATATGTCCTGGCTGTCTGCAGCCTGTGCTGGCCCTTCAACGAGGATTTTTTTTATTCATTAACTCCAGCTTTGTCCCCAATACCTCTGTTGTAAAAACATGGTCAGCCCCAAGTGACAAAGGCAGGATCTGCCATTTAGGATTGATGAGGTGCTGGCAGAGAGTAGAACTTGTCCCAGGGATTTTACACATCTCATTTCTACCTCTGGAGACCATTGAAGCAAGAGAGGCAAAAAAGCAAAGCAAAACCACATACTGTCTTTATTTTCTCATCGTGTCCAAGAGAGGAGGAATAATGCAAACACCAATAAACCCAATGGCTCTGCTGGGAGAAAATCCTGTTGAGTTTGGAAGAAGCTGTTGACAGAAAACTGGAAGCGCTGAAAGCGTCGTTTTGTTCGAGCTATTTATAACCATTGACAGTGCTGGGGTTGGAGGCAGATTAAAGAGGAGGCCACTGGAGTTTTAAAGCAAACCCAAGAGTGTTTAGGATGGGGATGGGCTGTGCCCCATGCTCTGCTTTAACTGCCCCTGAGCCCTTCTCTGAAGTGAAGCAAAGCCACCTTTTACACCAAAATTTCCGGCTGATTTTCTTCGCTGCTCCCTGCACGGCCAGTTGAGTTGGTCAGGCATTATCAAGTGTGAAATCAGCAGGAAAGCCTCCCTCAGATATCTGTCAGCAGCAGGCTAAAAATACAATAAACTGGGCCACTGCACTGCCATGCCACACAGCCCAAGAGCAGTGAACATCCCAGTGCCAAAAACTGCTCCTCAGCCTGTGCTGCAGAGGAGCTCATGCTGGAGATGTGCAATGATCCCTCACAATTTTTATGGTCTGTGAAATGTTCCCTGTGACCACTTTGGGCCAGCAGCCGTCTCCTGCAGGCTCTGAGCAGATGTACAAAAATAAGCTCATTTTCAAGCTGTCCTGCCCAAATTCTGGTGCCACTTCCAGGGCTGCAGCTCTGCTGGATGAGTCCCTGCCATGGCAGGACATGGAGATCATTGCATGAGGCAAAGGTTTTTTACATGAGACTATGGCATTGTTAATCACCAAGTGCCAGAAGGGCTTTTCCAGCATGGAAAATAACCATTTTTATGCCAATGCATTATGGAGAATTTATTTATAAAGCGTTATGGGGGATTAAAATATGTTTTTTCCTTTCTCAGACAGTGGCACAGAGTGGGCAGAGCAGTGCACAAGAGACATAGTTCTATTTCCAGCTCTCACAATGGATACATGACTGGGACAATTCATTTCACCAGCTGTTAAATGAGGTAAGGAATCTTGCCTGATTTACTTAAAAAAATGTTTTGAGAACCACTAATATTAAAAAAACCACAATAGATCAATATAAGAAATAAAAGCCAGCATTACTAAAGCAAGCTGTTTTACAGCATTCTGCAGATGACTGTTACTCAGAAGCAGCAAGAAAGAGCAAAAGAGTCAGTGGTGACTCTATAAATGTCATTTCTATCTTTTGTCCTGCTTTCCATCCTCAGTCCTTCCCTGAATTTCTGCTTTTCACAGAGAAAACTCCCAAGGTGTGACTTTGCCCACGATCAGACGTATTTATTTGAAACCGGGGTTGGGAATGGTTCTGACTCTTGGAAAAGCAAACACAAGACATTTGCAGAGAATCAAACAAAGAAATTAATGAGAAACGATCTCTCTCCACTTTTGTACTGAAGGAGAGAGGTGCTGGAGGCAGAAGGTGAAGCACGCCCTCTCAAAAACCTTGGTGGATCCAGTTCTGCATGTTCAGGTGACAGCAGACCTGGGATGGGCTGAATTCTGGGCAACTCTGCCTGTGCAGACAATGATGGAGGTGGAAGGCGATAGGGGAGGAAAGGGAGAAGGAGGCCAGGATGGTCTTTTAGGAGCTCCAGGAAGGAAGGGACCTCTGAGGTGCTGGAGTCTGAAATCCCACCACGTCTTCCAGACCCTGTCAACACAGCCAGCTGAGCGTCCTCCTCAGCCCCCTTAGCCCAGGTGAGGTAATGCCCATCTCAAAGTGCCACCTCCCTGCAAAAGGGCAGGTATTGAAGGGAAGCAATGAGGCCATTTGACCTGTCTGAGGTTTTTTCCTCCTTATTTTTTCTCCTTTAGGACTGAGGAAGCTCTTGCCCAGCAGGAAAGGCTGAAATTGAACTGGGCTGCAAGCACTGCCCCCCTGGAAGTGTCAGTCCCATCACATGTCAGAATCCTTGCATGAACCACTACCTGCTTTCTCTGGCATGATGAAACACAAGCTTCAAATTGGTTTCCTGCAGGTTCTACCCTTTATTAACCCCTTTCAGAGTTTACCCAAATGCACACTAAAATACTGTTAGGATTTTGCTTAAATGATGTTTAACGTAATGACTTTCCAAGTTTATATGGAAATTTTGTAAGTTTAGCTCTGTTTGGGGGGAATTTTTGTTGCCTGGCTATTTCCCCATTTTGCTGTGAAAGTTTAAACTGCTGGAGGGACAGTTGTGATGACTAACTGGGATGGCTGATGGAGGGGACAAAAGCTTTGGATCCCCATCAAAGCTTTCACAGGACTGGTTGATTGAAACGATTTCAGGGATATCCAAGGGTATTGATTATCAGTGTATCTGAATAATCAGCCTCATTTTCCAGAGGAAAAGAGCTGCTAAGTACAACACAGTGCTTTGTGGCACACTGCCATTCTCCCAGCTTTTTAATGTGACCAGTCATTGTCCCCACAGGGGTCTGCTCAGGGCTGTTGCAGCCCAGATAGTTCCATCAAATCTCACTGTTTTGGAATCTTCTGGGAGCGCTACATGGGTGAACTACTCCAAAACAGGTTCCAATGTGAATAACATATCCTGGTGCTCAGCTGCTCCATGATATTGGTTCCAATATTTACTCTGGAGCTCCTCAGGGAAGTGAACTTGATTTATTCAAAGCTCATCTACACGGCTGCTAATGAAAATTGTTGCCAGGCTCATCAGCATCAAGAGGACAACTTGAAAACAGAGCACAACATGCCTGAGTGATGGCATTTCTTTCAGGAGTCCCACCTTATGGGGAATATGAAACTTCTGTGTGTCTTCCCAGCTGGAAGCCCAGCGAGAGCCCTGACTCCCCCTTCCACTCCACAAAGGGTAGGAGAATTCTCATTTTTAAATTAAGTCTGGATGTACTAAAAGAGCTCATGAGAGGTTCTGCATCTCCAACCTATGTTTTAAGTGGCTTCATTTTCACTGAAACTTTCACTTCACTGAAAAAGAACAGGTTTATATTAGGCAACAGGAAAAATTTATTCCCTGTGTGGGTCGTGAGACCCTGGCACAGGGTGCCCAGAGAAGCTGTGGCTGCCCCTGGATCCCTTGAAGTGTCCAAGGCCAGGCTGGGCAAGGCTTGGAGCAACCTGGGCTAGTGGAAGGTGTCCCTGCCCATGGCAGAGGGTTGGAATGAGATTATATTTATGTTCCCATCCAACCCAAACCATTCTGTCATTGTGTGATTCTATAAACAGGTCAATGCACACTCCACTGAATTCCTTCTGCTGTGCCCTTTAAAGAGCTGCTTGAAGAATTGGCTGACACAGAGGGAGTTAAAAGTCAGGCACCCACCTTCCAGGCATGTGGCTTTTGCCAGCAGCCCTTTAGATCTTTTTAACTTTCACAGTATTTCAAGTTTTTGAGGAAAAGTCTTATTAAAATTCTGTAACTATTATACTGGCTGGCATCTTGTTGTTGCTCTGCATTGCCTGTGTGCGCTTTTTCTTACAGTCTTTCTCTGTCAATGTGATAAATAAATTATGCTTTTTTTGAAGGCATCTGAGTGTTGACGTCGGGCTCTCTAAGTGATCTGTGACCTTCTGCATCTTCAGCCCCATCTCCAGGCTATCATTACACACAAGGCAGGGCTTTTTCTGCAAATTGCTTCCATAGATTTGGGTATTTATCAGTGATTGGGTGACACTGAAGTGCTCAGGCAGGACCTCAATTGTTCTCTGCTGGACTGTGACACTCTCTGCCCCCTGACTCCATGGCCTCTGTGACATGGCACACTTTCATCTTCTGTTAACAGCCATAAATCCATGGGTGAATATTAATGGCACTCCAAGTTCCAGAGCTGGCTCAGCCTATTAGATTATTAGCAAAAGGCACAGATTTTGCAGTGGATTAGGCACAACTCTCTCCTTGGAGAGCAGATCCACGAGGGTTATCTCAAATCTGTCCAGGAAAGGATGCTCAGATAAGGAGTATGGTCACATCCCTTTGGACTAAGCCAAGCACGATGCCACAGGATTCTTAAAATATTTAGCATTACACCCTCATCTTATTTGTCTTTGGGGAAACTTCGCATAATTTAAAGTCAGCAAATACATGGTTTATTTTGCTCAATTTCTCATTAACATAAACCTGTTTTCAGCACTAGGAGAGTCGTTGGCTTGATGTCACACTGAAGTCTGAGAAATGCTGCAGTTTTGGACAAGTTTAACACAGTTGAAAAACTTTGGAATGCTTTGGTTCTGTCACTTGCTTAAGTACACTCTGCTGAAGTAGACACTGATTATTCTCTCTTCCCCTCCCAGCACTGTTACCTCAGTTGCTCTGTCACCTTGACATCCTTGATAAATGGGTGTAAATGACAAACGCTAATAAATTCCTGCTCCATTCACACAGGTCAAGAAAACAAGCAAACAGAAGATTAATACAACTGAATCAGATACTGCCTGCAGAATAATTAAAGTATTGAAACACAACCTCCTTCTGTTTTTAATAATGAATGTTTGTAAATCACCGTTGCCACATGAGATCATTCAGCATCTCTTCTGCCTTATAACTTTCAGCCTAATTTTAGTAATGAGTGTTTTTCCAGTCAAACAATGTTCCTTAGATTTAAAGTTAGCAGATTAATATGCACATCAAAAATAAGTACATCACCTCCAATATCTCCCTCGTGGCCAGGTTTCACTTTGCCTGACTGAATCGTTATGTATAATTAATACTGGTGTGATTACAGTTTGCCAGATTAAACGATGTGCCCGTGGGGTAATAACAGATCCACAGAAGTTCTTTGCAAGCAGAAGGGATGTAGGAAATCTTGGTTACTTCATTCTACCTGCTGCAGCCTCCAGACCAGATAATCTTTGTAAAGTTTAATAGTTAAATGGTGTTGACATGTCTCCTGTTTTTCCTTGCCAAAGCCACCAATTAGCACAGGAGTTAATCCCTTTCTGGAAGCTGTAGGATGCCACAAGTGCTCTCAGAGTGTGAGATGCTGGGTGAAACTTCACCAGCTCTGGTAGAGTCAGAAGTCTTCTGCAGCTATTCTTCTAAAAAAAAAAAAAAACAAACAACCCCAAGCTAAATAAATTTAACATTTAATTTTTAGCATTTCATTTTTATTAATAATATTCCTGTTCTACTCTATTTGCCAGAGGAATTGGCAACAAAGTGTGGTGGCAATATAAGAAAAGTCACAGGTTTGATGGTGTCACCATCCCTGGAAGTGCTGAAAAAGGTGTGGATATGCCACTGGAGGATATGGCTTAGTGGTGAAAAAGGTGGTGGTGCTGGGTTGAAGGCTGGACTTAATGATCTTCAGGTTTTTACAGGCTTAACGATTTTATGAGTCTGTGATTCTACGATTTGATTCTGAGAAAGAAGCCTTTGAAACCTGTGCCTCAGTTTCCACTCTGGTGGACCCCTGTTTAGGAACTGAAAGGAATTAGTGAACATAATCCAGCGTGTTGTCACTTCTGCCACACACAGCCTTGGAGTTTCTGTGGGTCAGGTTCATCAATCACAGCCCCAGTGCCCCAGACCATCTGTGCCCTGACCACCACAGGTCCCATTCCTGTTGCTGTAATTCCAATTATGTGTATTTTTACCACCTCTCTCGGTTTTCAGTTACACATAATGATCTCGACAAAGATGTGCAGTTTATTTATAGCTTATAATGGACCCAACAATGCGAGGCAGACTGCACTAAAAGAAGCAGCTTGTTCCCACTTTTTATTCTCCATCCTTTTGTTTGCTGAACAATCAAACATGTTTTTGCAGCTCTTTTGAATTTTCCAGACTGTTAACTGCCCACAGTTTTATTTTCTGAGTGAGCCTTGTAACTTCTTTGTAAAAAACTCCAGTATAAGTCCTTTTACAGGTACAAAGACATTTTTTTCCTTCCCCTCACAGAAAACATCCAAAATTGTGCAAAAATGGGAGGTCAAGTGTAAGAGAGACACTCTGACTGTTCTCACCTTGTTCTTCACCTGCCAGACAAGAAGTTGGTCTCATCTTCTCCCTCCTCCCATGTCTTCAGCTACGCCAATGCAAGCACAGAATTATGTTTTGTGTTTGTTTTCCATACCCTCTGCCTTTCCCTGTCTCCTTCTATCCAGCTCTAGGAGCTGCTGAGGTTTCTGGATGTTATAGAGTGCTTTTGTAACTCCTCATGTTCTTAAAAGCCTCATTGCCACTACAGAAACCCAGACCGTCATCTTTTATTTTTCTTTGACTTAAGTTTCTCTGCCACTCTGCTCTCAGCAGGCTACAAACTCAACATCTCCATCAGCACTAAAAATGCCCCCCATGACCAGCCCTGGGGTAAAGCAGAGAGCCCTCAAAGGAATGTGCTTCACTTTCCCGTGTGTCCTGACTCAGTGCTCTGAAGTTTTCAGCATGCCCCATGTCTGGACAGCCTTTTACCCAACACAAATATTTTGCTGCAGTAACTCCACCTGGTGCTGCTGCAAGTTCTGTCAGTGTCAGTGCAGCAGGGCTGGTACTGGGTGATTATGCCAGTAAAATCCCGAATTACCAAATTGCAATCACAGTGTGAGTGCTGTTAGCACCTGATTCATCTGTCACTACCTTATTAAGCACTCTGATTGGTGTGAGCTGTGAGAAAACCCTCTGATCTGTTTCTAAACACAGCCATCATTGTGGTGCTTCCATACTGGAGCCACATGGATCAAGCAATTATTTCACAAGTAAAAGCAAAAGGCAGCTGTAGTAAAACATCCCCCAGCCCCAAGTGGGCATCTCTATATAAGGAAAGAGTNATATGTATAGATACATCAGCTGCAGCTGTGAACTGGGTGACACATCCTAGAAAAAAGCTGCGCTTTGTCTTGGGAATATTTAGTGTTCCCAAAATGTGATGTGGCTGCCAGAGTTCTTGATCTCAGTGAATTCCAGTTCCTCTTCTGCTTTTTTGGTTCAGATTTTCTCAAAAAAATATTTTGCTTGAAGCAATCTACTGTAAATCAATCAACCCAAACCGATTTTTTATTTCTGTTCAATGCAATCCTCCTTATATGCTTTGCTGGGATTTTCAGCATGATGGTGGAGAGCAGGAATTATTCTTACCTAATTCAGGTTCTGACAAGTTTTCATGATATGAAATGTGATATTTTCTGGATTCCTGGATTAGAAATGGATGTATGGATGTGATTCTTGACCAACTCCCCCTGAATCCCAGGCACAAAATTTTCAATAACCATGGAGAAACCTGTAAAAAAAACCAAGAAAAAAATAGTTTAAAATATTTTTAAATCATTTGTGGATGAAAAGCTATTTCAAACAACTCAGGTTGCTTCATCTCCTTTAAAATCCAGAGCATTTACTCCTTTAGGCATAGCATTCCTTTTTCCCTGCTAGACAGCTGATGTGTGTGATTTGCGTATCTGGGTTAAGTTGGTTTATCTGAGAATTTTAGAGGGAATCAAAGGGCAAAATGTGTTCTGACGCTTAATTTTACAAGTACATTTGTTCTGCCAAACAATTAATTCTTTGAATTCTTCCAAATGGGAAATCATGCTTTCTGGCCCATGAGCAGACTCGTTATTTCTGACCATAGAGTATGAAAAATAACAGCCCATTTTTGCAGCTATCAGTCCATGTGACACCTATAATTCACAGCATTTGTGAATACGAATGGAATTAATGCCAGGTGAGGTTTCCAAAGGGCCTGGGAATCGGATAGGCTTTGGAAAGGCTGCTGAGCAAGGATCACAGACAAATCTGTTTAAGGGACACGCCTGGCACAGTGTCTTGAAAGCTTTTCCTCACCGAGGTAGCAGTGCTGGACTCAGCAGTTTCACATGTCTGGGTAAGAGCTGGCAGGATTCACCCCTCCTTAAATTCCTGCGTTTTTACGGAGCTGTCTGGACATGTAGGAACAAGATCTAACTATAGCTGACTTAGTTCTGCTGTGCGTGCCAATCAAAACAGTCAAGGACTTGGGACATTAGCACCCTGTTATCTCTTTGTCTGTACATATTGAATCTGTACAAAAGGGGAATTAACGCTTTCCCTCTTGCTTCCCATCTTTTTTTTTTTTTTTTTTTTTTTTTTTTTTTTTTTTTTTTTTTTTTTTTTTTTTTTTAATTTTCTTTAATTATTCTGCACTTGCAATTCATTCTTTTCAGCATCTTTAACTTGTATGGTTTGAATTTCTGGCTTTGAGTGTTATCATAGGATTGAAATGATCTCAATATTCACACCTTCACCCCCTCTAAGAAACATTGGAAAAACAAAGTTGATAAAAGCAATAATCTTTCCAAGGAGGTGTTCCAGAGCCATCTGGGCATGACCCTGAGCACTGGCCTAGTGAAACCTGTTTTGAGCAGGGTGTTGGATTGGGTGGTCTCTGGAGGCTCCTTCCAACGTAGAATTTGATGTTATTTTTCTATGAAATTCCAGTTGAACCCTCACAGCCAATACAAGTGTGTTGGCTAGACATCCTCATTCCCAGTAGAGTGACCTAAGAAATGTGGTCAAATGAATTTTCCATAGTGCCTAAATTCTAAATCTTTGTCCACCTTGAGCTGCTGGTGATCTCTTTTGTAGAAACGTGGCACGCTCCAGAATTTGGGAGAGCAGCCGACCAGCCAAAAGTTGCTCGTGTGTTACCCATTACCATCAAAAGCCCTCTGCCATCTCCTTTCTGAATTAACAGAAGAGCTCATCACAAACCAGAGATTTTCTGTAGAACGAAGTCACCAGGAGTTATGTGCCAACATCAACCACATCATTAGAAAACCTTCCCATTGTCTCTCTTGGTACCTTTTCTTGTTACTATACAAATTAAAAGGTAATTTAATATTGAGGTAATAAGAGCACACCAAACCCTGAAAAATCATAGAATGTGGAAATATTAAAATATTTTCCAGTAGATTCACAGCAATATGATTACACATATTTTAAGAGTGTCATGTCATATTAAAATTGTTTAAGAGAGAAAAATAGTTGTTATGACCCTGATTAATTTTTATTTACAGCCTGATGCATTCCCATCTCTGCAGGGCACTTTCCTCCTTCACAGCAGTGAGAATTCCTGACAAATGTTCCTCGTGTGCTGCTGTCATTCATCCATTCTCCTGCATCACCCAGCTGATTATTCCATCTGGGGCTACAATTTTACATTTGGACGTATTGAACATGACTTTATTTTTTTCTAGATGATTTTCCCAGTCCAGACAATTCTGGATTTCAGTCTTGTCGTTCTGCCTGTGCACATGGATAGCAAATGTGATCAGTCTGTAGAATTTCTAACTCATTAATAAAAGTTGTGGACTGGTACCTGCCCTATGGAGATTTATGCTTTTGTTTCTTAATACATCATTGTGGTCTGATGCTTCTCAGAGAATAGTTATGAAGCTTTGCTATTTTTCAGTCAATTTCCAGTACAATAAATAGCAGCGTTATCTAATCTTTAATTCTCAAAATTGCTTAGGACATTATTTATTAAATAATGTCCAGACTTTAAATCATATCTAATATCTATGGTATTTTTTCCCAATCCTCCAGGCCTACTGTTTTGTTAAAAAAAAAAAAAAAAAAAAAAAAAAAAAAAAAAAAAAAAAAAAAAAGAAATTAAAATTCTTTAGCATAGGTTGTCCTTAAAAAAAATTAAAATAAAAGTTTTGGCTGTTATTCATCCCTCTGTTGTCTTCCTCACACTTATACAGACTGGTGATTTATTTCAAGATTATTCTGAAAACTGGAATGATGCTGACTCACTGTATTCTTTCCAAAGATGGCACCCTGTAACTCTTTTCCCACCTCAGCCCCACCCCATGTTCCCAGAATCATTTCCATAAATCTTTGGGCTATTCCAGTTACCTCCAATAACACACACAGAGGAATGTTCTCAAGTCCAGATGCTTTGAAACACCTTGATACAGATTTTTTTTTTCCTCCCATTTTAGTCTGAATTATTTTTTCTTTTCAGCAATGTTAATTCTGACAAGTAAGTTTGTTACACCTTTCTTGAGCCATTTTCCATGTTGCAATAGTCTGTACATCTTCCTTTAACAGAAATTTCCTAAGGCACTGCCAGTTCTCCACAATTTTTCAGCTTAAAAAGTTCCCCTCTGTGTCTTAACTTCTTTCATTTGATCAGATGCATTTTTCTGAAGTCCATCATCAATATCTTGGCCTTTTTTTCCTAATGCTCATCCATGCTGATTTAGTCTCATCCAGACTCTCCTCTTTCTTCATGTTCTCAGTCTGTTTCTAACAATTTAATTAAAAGTCATAATATCTTTTTTCTTTGATTAGATTTGTTTGGTTGCTTGGGTTTATTTTTTTAGCTGCCCATCAAAAATTAGGGCTTATTAACATCCAGAGTTTTCCAGATTTTTTTACACACCCTGCTGCACTCTCCTTTCCAGACATGTCAAAGACTTTGTTTCATTACCAATAGGTATCACTGTGATTAATTCAGCTAATTTTCCAGAAATGGATTCAAAGCTGCATTTCACACTGGGAAGTTGGAGGATGGTTTTGGCCCTTGATGAAGATGTCACAGAAACACAGAACGGTTTGGGTTGGAGGAGACTTTAAAAATCATCCAGTCCCACCCCCACTATGGGCAGGGACACCTTCCACTATCCCAGGTTGTTCCAAGCCCTGTCCAGCCTGGCCTTAGACACTTGCAGGGATCCAGGGGCAGCCTCAGCTTCTCTGGGCAACCTGTGGCCTCCCCACCAGTTTTTGTTAAGCAAAGAGTCACAGCCCGTGAATTTTGAAAAAATCCTGCAGTTTTCTGAGTGTTTTAGGTGAACCATACTCCTTTCTTCTCCTTGATTTGAATGCATCTAGCTGAAATAATATCCTTTGAGTGGGGTGTCCATAATGATTCACGGTGATTGCCAAGACTCAGAGGCAAGAATATAATACGAAAGTACAAAATTTATAAGCCAGCACTGGTCAGCTTGTGGAAGAGCATTTGGATGAAGATCCCAGTAATCTGAGTTGGTATCACACTCTGGCATGTCCTACTTTGGCTACACATCTCAGTTCCATGATCATCACCAGGATCTAACACTGAGGAGCCAACCCAGTTTCTGGAGAGAAGCTCCAGTTAAGCAAATCCCTCAGCTATGTAGTTTTCCCTAATAGGAGCACACTGCTTTGAGCACACTGTTTGGAAGGACATAACCTTGCTTTGGGAAAGTCAGCAGTGCAAGAATCCACCCAAGCTGTCCAGCAGATACTTAGGAATTAAGCATGTCATATGAGGAGGAAACAACACATTTTCTAATCTCTGCCAACCGCAGGGAGATTCATCTCTCTTACATTTCTTGTCCTGAGATGATGACCACGATAAGAACTGACTTAAATCCCACAGACCTTGTTTTTGCTTGCAAATTGGCTAAAGCTCATCCCCTAATCAGGTAATTGAACCGTTTATGTGTCTTGGCTGAATCCCAGTCCGGGTTCATCTCTTATGAAATTATTCCAGGTCATTAACGACCCAGTCTGGTGATCCTGAACCAGTCATTATGGGAAAATACAACGGCCAGAAAAGCAAAGAGGACCAAGGCAGGCTTCAGATAAGAGTTTTAGACCCTTCATCTTAGTCTGGGGACAGATCTGTCAGTCTGCTGCCCAGAAGACTGTCCCAGATTCCCCTCCCCTCCCTCAGCCTAGCTTATAGAGCTGAGCACCCGCTGAGCCTGCCATGGGGTCAGGAGTGCCATGAGGACAATGGCAGGGCCACCTCTCTTCCTGCCAGTCCTGGCACCCACTCAGCCCATCACTCTTGTCCTAGACTACTGTTTGGAGTAGATCAGGGGATGGAAGGGGCAGCACAAGGCAGTGACACACATCAGTCCTGACAGGGCACTGCTGAGGTGACAATCTGGGTCACGCACATGGCAGGGAGGCATCAAAGGATGTACATTTTGTTGAGAAGGGCTCTCCACTGGTGATGCTCCTGGAGCTGACTTTAAAATTGTCTGTCTTGGACAGAGTCAGGGAGAGCCAGAACATGGCATGAAAACATGACACATCTTTCAGACCATTTCCTCAGTCTACCATTGCTTTTGGCTAAGAATTTCCTGATTTATGGAGTGCCACAATGGTCTGTGCCTTCTTTTCCATTGCTGATTTTTGTGGTGCTTGTTGTTTTGCCCTATTGAGCTCTGGGCTGGTTCATAGAAATCCAAAGTATTTATGGAATTATCAATTATAGAGCCAAGAGCTCGTGGCATTTTTAGGTGTCTTGTGTGACAGGAGATAATTCCTTCAGTCCCTGAACTGACACACCTGAAGGAATTTCTCCAGCAGGATGTGTCACATTGTTCTCACCACATTCAGCTTCAACTCTTCAAGCTGCTATTAAAAAAAAAAAAATCCAAATTAATTTTTTCCTTCATGAATCTAGCTCATTGCTTTTTCAGAATTAGCCAATGCCCATGGAACTATTCAAAACCAGTTACCTGGACTATGAACATGAAGGGTTTTTTTACACTAAATTTTGCCATCGGGTCCCTTCTTTCCATATGTTTTTAAGATTCATTGCATCAATACCATAAAAAGAAGATAAATTCAGGAAGAAATTCTTCCCAGAAAGAGTAGAACAGGGTGCCCAGGGAGGTGGTGGCTGTTTTCAGCATCCATGGAAATATTTGAAAAATGAGCAGTGGCACTCAGTGCTCCGGTCTGGTTGGCAAGGTGGTGTTTGCTCAAAGGTTGGACTCAATTATGGAGACTTTTTCCAACCCTTAGGATTCTCTGAAGCCTGGTGGAAACTCAGGAGACCAGAAGTCTGCTCTACATGTTATCTGAGTCCTGCTGCTTGGCCTATAGCAAGTTGTTGTATCTCTGGTTTTCCTCCAACAATCTCATGATTCCATTTTCATGGGAAATTCTGGGGGGACGAGATTAGTGAATCATCTCATGCAACAGCCTCACTTCTCCTCTTTCCCCAGAATGAACATGAAGAGTGGCCTTGCTGGGATGACAAAAAAAAGTCTGGGGAATTTTCTCTGGCAGTGGCAAGAGCCTAGGAAAGACCCTAAGAGCAGAGCAGGTAGATGGTCACACACATGTATCCTCTGCTGAGTATTTACCACCTAAACACTTACCAGACCATCCACGTGTATTCTCCTCCTGCAGCTGGAGGCAGAGTTGGTATCACAGAATCATAGAATCATAGAAAAGTTTGGTTTGGAAGGATCCTTAAAGACCATCTCATTCCACACCCCTGCCATGGGCAGGGAAACCTTCCACTAGACCAGGTTGTTCCAAAGCCCAGCCTGGCCTAGAACACTTCCAAAGATGGATTATCCACAACTTCTCTTGTCATTTATCTCTTGTCTTTGGTATCCTCACCAGCCCTTTTGCTCTCCTTTAATGCATTTCTTGGCAATTCTGGCTGAATTTTGCTTTAACAGCTAATCTGCAGCCAAAAGAATACCCAACCTTAGATAATCATAATTTGGCACCTGTGCCACAGCCATCACTGTCAAGATGTGTCCACCATGCAGGAAAATCCAGAATTTCTCACCAGTACAGTACTGCACCAAACTGCTTCATCAAATAAGAAGTGATCAGAGGTGGGCCAGTGTTCTACAAAGAGATTTTCATATATTGTTTTGCTGAAAATACACAACTGGGTGTTAGAGCTCTCCTAAACAAATTATTTTCCTAGGATTCAACAAGCTAATAATTCATGCTAATTTCACTCACGTTCACCCCTTCTCCTGACCCCTCAGCACTCTGCTAATGTAACCCCAATATACATGGGATTATCTGGAAGGAGGAAGCATTCCTGGATGGTGAGGACCTGAATTCTGGTCTGTGTTGGCTGTAGGAACTGGCTGTTATATTCTCCATAAACAAATAGAACTTTAGGCAAACATTTGCTCCTCACACTTTCTCCAGCAAACACGGCTTCAAACATCAGGAGGGAAAAACAAACTCCATGACCAGCCTCTCATCTTTCCACAACATCTGTGTTCATTTTTCATGTTTTATTTTCCCTCATCCTGGAAGCAAAGCAAAGCAGGAGAAAGCATTAGCATCTAACCACAGCAATTTCCTGAATTCCAAAGAACTGCTGTCAAAACCAAGGATTCACTCACTGCTGGGACATCTGTATCAGATTACTGCACTTCCCTGTTCGCTCCTGCATCGTGGCCTGCAATCAGCTGCTGCTCCAAACCAGAAGCTGGAAAAAGATGTGTTGGGTTCCTACTGTTTTCCAGTGTACTCTTACTAATTTCTCTCTGCCTCACTTTCCAGATTTCTGCCTCTAATCTGTACCATTTTCTCCCACTGGCTGTCAAGCTGCTGATAAAACACACTTTTCCAGAAATGTATTTTAATTCTTTTCCTCTCTGTATATATTTATTCTAGTCCCTGCTAAAAATAACGATGATATTTTTAATGATGACTGATTCTTTGACCTGATTCAGCTCTTTACATAGTTGATACAAGCAGATTATTCATTTTTTTCTCCACAGCATTTTCCATGAGTTTTTGGGAGTCACATCTTTTGTCTGATGGACTCATTAGATGTCAAGATCGCTGATCACCAAGATCAGAAGGATTCATTTGGATAGGTCCTTCTGGGAGTTTGCTCCTGATTTACATGTCAGACCTGGATTTCTCTTGAGAAACCCTATGGATTAATCACCAGAAGAAATCATGACATTACCAAATGCCCTGAGATGATTTTTAAGGTCCCTTCCAACCAAACCTCTATGACTTCCAAGGAGATGTTTGAATATGTCTATGACATAGGCTTTGATGACTTCCAAGGGAATGCTTGAAAAGGAAAAAGAGGGAGGTACACAGGATACCCCCAGGCAAAGATGGTCTGTGTTAAATGGTGGCTCTTTGCACATTGGTGTTGTCAAAACATCCTCAGACCAAAGTTCAGCTCTCTCAGACTTCACAACCTGCAGCCTTGAGGGGCAAGTCAGCCTGGCTCAACAGGGACCATGGTGGCCCAGGAAATCTAAATGTAGAGACAGAAAATTTGGCTCTTTTCCCTGAAGGATCTTGGTTAATACCTTTGTTTCTCTGTCATTAACTGTGGGAAAATACGCAAAATATTTCTGAAATTTCTTTCCAACCCCCTCCTTCCACGTGGAATGTATAGTTTGAAAGGCACACTTGGTAAATGAGGTTACCTCCTCTCCAGTGGGAGATCTGATCCCATTTTTGGGGTTTGGATCTACCTGGTAAGTCAGAAAATAAGGTGTATGCTACAATCACCAGGTGGTTGCTTGAAAAGTTTCAGTTTTGTGTTTAAAAGTTCACCCAACAGTGCTGCCCAAGGCCCCTTTGAGCAGCCAAAAAGAGGAGGAGGTGACCATCTCCCCTTCTCAGCAGCCATTGGTAAGGCTGCTGAACTTTGATGGGATTTGGGAACCACATGGACAATTCCCAAATCCCATCAAAGTTCATTTGCAGAAACAGGACTTGTACCAAAATGCAAAACCACCAGGGAAGAAATTTGGAAGCTGCAGCTCCATAATGCTTCCCACCTGAAGAGCCATCACTGGGAAATCTGACTCAAGGCATCTCATTTAAGCTTTGCAAGGACATCCTTGCTACATGCTTAGATGGGCATTCACCTGGAAAATACATCTGCACACAGCCTCTGGCTCCCAAAGCAGCTGCCAAGCTCTGGAGCCCCAGGCATGTTTTTCTCTTTCCACTGTCCCTTCTCCTCTTGCCAGCAGAAAGCCCTGCCCTGGAAGGCCAAGTTCACTGGCTGCAATGACAGAGCAGCCCAGGATCATTTGGGAACAGCTAATAAGAAACTGATGCTGCCATCCAAATACCAGAGCCATTGCAATAAGGTCATTCCTTTAGCAAAACGTCTCCTAATGGGCCTTCTCTGACCCGTTCACCTCCAGACCAGAGAGCTCTCTGTAATGAGGTTTTGCTTTTACTGCACAGGACAAATCTGTTGTGCCCTTCTGGCTTCTAAAGCTGAAATGCAGCCCTGCAGTTACTTGAGAGCCAAGGGGAAGAGAACAAGGCAATCCCACATGTGCCCTGCTAAAAACAAACATCTGGCTAATGCCTTCACATGTCCATTGCTATAGCTGTTGCTAAACTCATTATTCTTTTAGCTCTGTGGGTTGCAGCAGATTCAATACTCGGACCAGCAGCTAGAGACATTGTTCAAATACATCTCAAATCTGCGTATTTGCTCAGGTGCAATCTCTTTATTGGAAATAATATTCCCATTAACATTGGAAATAATATTCCCATTAACATCACTCAAGGGGACATTTCTTGTTGGATTAATAGGGAGATTTTCAGAACATCAGGGTTCAAGTAAAAAAAACCCACAAATGCATTTCTGACTTCCATGGGAATGTCAGGGGAGGCTGAGCTGATCAACAAGGTGCTGAAACAGGGATAAGGAGATGTTCTCCTCCTGCTGTCAGTGCTGCCATAGGATTCCACTTTGCAATGGATTCCGTTTGATCAGAAGAAAAAAGCCAGACATTACAGAAGAGATGTAACTCTCAGCCCCTAACTGCCCATGTTATAGAGCCAAAGAGGCCCTGGAGATTCTGAGGCAGGGAGATGGCTGAGCTCAGTCCAAACTTTGCTTTGAAAAGAAAACAGAGAAACCAGCCAGGGAGTAAGAGACACACAAAGCTGGTGACTGAAGACAATCAGTGCAGGAGAAATTGTCTTCCAGGTGAACTTTTCACAGGGAGCCACCCACCCTCATGTCATGGCTGTACCTCCACCATGTGTCCTTGCCCTCAGGTCATCAGCTCCAAGCACACATTTTATTGACTCCTAACCTGAGGTGTACCAAGCTGAGCAGCCCAGACAGAGAGTGAGCTTCCTTAATGCCACAGAAATAAATGAGTCTGAGATTTATTCCTCATCCTTTAGTCTTTTAGGTGGCTTATTAAAAACAACCCAAAGCCTCACAAACATTGAACCCAGATCTTTTTAGAGTCAAAAGGTAGCTCCTAAAGTAACTTCTGGTTAATTCCAGCTGAAGGCAAAGTTGAGGAACACCACCCAGTTTGCAGTCTAATTTTAGTCTGAGCCTATGCCACTCATTTTTGTGCCATGTTTTAATATTTGCTTGTACTTACTTGTGTTAAATTGAAGTGTGGAAGCCTGCAAGCTCCCTGTGTTCCCTCAAGAAAACAAACAAGCTAATGGGAAAAATTACAATGTAACTTGAACTTATAGAAATAGTACATATTTATTTATCTTTATGCATCATAAAAAGAGAATTTCAAAAAGGCTTAAGTCTGTTGGGCTTTATCAGAATCAAGATCATTACCTTGGTTCTAAAGCACCCTCCTGGCCTAGACTAAAACACGTGGCCAACTCACCTCCTTGCCCCACCTCTGCCAACCGAGCAACCCTTGGGCGCCCAGCATCACCCTGATGCCCTGCAAGTGTCCCCTGCTCCTGATGGCTAAAGGCAAGTCCTCAAGTCAAACACTCAGGATTCTCTTTGCAAATCCTTCTGTCCTCCCAGAATATCCATTTCTCCACCCAGCTCCCCGTCCATCAAAAGATCAGCTGTTGGGACAATGACTTTTTCCAGTTTTCTGGTTATCTCATGACTGACCGAATGGAACGATGTCATGACAACTCTGTGGGTCATTCAAGAAGGACACAAAGCTATTAGAGAGTGTCCAAAAGAGGAGTATGAAGATGGTGAAGGGTCTGGAGGGGCCAGACCAGGATAGTTGAGGTCTTTTGCTTGGTTTAGGGGACACTCATCTGGGTCTGCAGCTCCTCCTGAGGCACAGCTCTGATCTCTGCTCCCTGCGACAGCGACAGGACCCAAGGGAATGGCTGGAGCTGTCCCAGGGGAAGTTTATGTTGGTTATCAGGAAAAGGTTCTTTCCCCAGAGGGTGCTGGGCACTGCCCAGGCTCCCCAGGGAATGGGCACAGCCCCAAGGTTGCCAGAGCTCCAGGAGAGTTTGGAAAATGCTCCCAAGGACAGGGTGGGATTGTTGGGGTGTCTGTGCAGGGCCAGGGGTTAAACTGAATGACCCTTGTGTGTCCTTTCCAGCTCAGGGTATTGTCTGATTCCATGAAGTCCCAGTTCGGTGTCCTTTTACAAAAACCATTTCTCAGGCTTTTATTTATGAGCCAAAGAATCAACCATGAGAGGCAGACCGTGACAAATCAGAGGGGCTTTGATTCAGGGCTCATTCCATACCTGCCATTTGAAGCAGCTGATGGTCTGGATTTCTAACTGGTAGGAAAATATACAGTAATGGCAAATAAACACTGACATTTTGGTGAAGTGAAATTTCGCAAAGCAGCAAAACTGCCAACAGAAATATTTTTGTGTGATAACAGAGCAATTCTTTGCTGCAATTTTAACCTTTTGTAGCATTTTTATTTATATATTTGGTTCTGCTGTGATTTATCTTTTAGGCTGTTATTTATTTCATTCTATACATCAGCGACTGCCCTTTTTACATCGTCATTAGCAATTTTTCTGCTAATTGCTAATTCTTCTAGTAATTCTGGAGTAATTTGCCTTATGGTTTGCTCATTCCTCCCTGAACGAAAAAAAAACGTGTTTTGCAATGTGGATCTAAAATGCTCTGCCTGGTATTGGAGTGTTTTATTATATGGCTTTTAACAGAGCAAAAGGCAAAAGAAAGAACATCCCTGAGGAATGCTTCATTTTGAACACATCAACATTCCCACTGAAATAACAAACATGTCCCACCAGCCCTATAAACCACATTTTATCTGCTTGTTCTATCTACCCATCCCACCTGCCTTGGCCTCCCAGACAGCAGCATGGCACTCAGAGCCCTTCCCCTTCCACACAACAACTCCAGCCTCTCTCCTTGGCTCCTGCTCTGTGGATCAGGCTGGGACTGAGACGTGGGTCTGCACCTCCTGAATGTCCACATGCCTTGTGTGTCCATAGGCACCCATGGCTGATGGCCTGGAAGATGCTTTACCACCTCACTTTATGCCCTGAAAGGTGCTTCGCCACTTCATTTTATCCCCCTTTTTTTTGGAGTTTGGAGGGGCTCCAATTTGCCTCGGCCTCACTCCTCCACATGCCGTGTCAGCCCTTGCATCCAGGAAGCCAAAATAATTTCTGGTCTTCATTGAGTTCACTGTAAATCACAGCAGGGAATCTACCAAAGCACCTTCCCTGCACTAAGAGTGTGGTCAGAAAGGGACTCATGTGTTTGATAATTCTTTTCCCAAGGGAGGGTGTTGGGAGCCCACCTGCACTGCTGCATCCAGCTCTGGGTTCCTCTGCACAGGAAAGATGTGGACTTGTTGCAGGGGGTCCAAAGGAGGCCACAGAGATTCTCCAAGGGCTGGACCACTCCTGCTATGGAAACAGCCTGAGAGATTTGGGATTGTTCAGCCTGGAGAGGCTCAGAGCCCCTTCCAGTACCTCAAGGTGTTCCAGGAGAGCTGGAGAGGGACTTTGGACAAGGGACGGAGGAACAGGACACAGGGAATGGCTTCCCACTGCCAGAGGGCAGGGATAGATGGGATATTGGGAAGAAATTATTCCCTGTGAGGGTGGTGAGGCCCTGGCACAGGGTGCCCAGAGAAGCTGTGGCTGCCCCTGGATCCCTGGAAGTGTCCAAGGCCAGGCTGGACAGGGCTTGGAGCAACCTGGGATAGTGGAAGGTGTTCCTGTCCATGGCAGCGGGTTTGGGACAAGATGATTTTCAGGTCCCTTCCAACCCAAATCATTCTGTTATTATTTTTCCTTTTTTTTTTAGTCAGTTGCTCCAAAATTAAATTAAAAACCAGTAAGAGGAAGGTAATAAATTGCTCTCTGCATCAGCTGGCAAGGAGCAAAGAAAGTTTAGACTAGACCAGAAACCTTCCAACCAAGAGGACAGGGAGTCCACTGAAGGAGGAGAAAGCCACCATGAGTGGAGGTTTTGGAAAAGACAAATCCATCTTCAGGAAAGGGGCTTGGACCAGATCTTCATGGTCCTTCCCATGTGTGCTCTGGGATCACAGCACTTGAGTAAGGGAGCAAACAGTTAAAAACCAAACCATACCCAGAGCAGCCATAGTCATATGAAAAGGAGAAAACTGGGAAAAAACAGTAAATGTAGTAGGATGTGATAGTGGCTGGGATGGTTTGTGGGAGCAGGAAGGCAAAGGAAATTGTAACCCATGTCTGAGCAGGTTTAGGTAGATATCGTTAGAGGATGCTCAAAGTTTCTTTTCCCCCACCTTTATCGTTCAGTTAAAAAAAAAAGCTATTTCCTTCTCCTTCCCGCCTCATTTATTAAGCCATAAACATTCACAGCAGAGCCTGACTTTTTCTAGACTTAAATAAAATGGCAAGAATACAAAAACACCAACAAAACATGCATTCATCACAAAAAAACTTCACTTACATCAACAAAAAGAATTCACCCCAACAAAGTCAAAATAACTTCTTAGAATCATTCAGGTTGAAAAAGAACAACATCACAACACCAACAAAGGTGCACAGTTTGCCCCATCCCTCATTCACAATCAAAATCAAAATTCCCCACATTTCTAATGCTCTGCAGCAATTGCCCAGTCCAGGTTTTGCCCATTACATCTCCCAGTTGTTGTCCTGATCTCCAATTTCTCCAGAGCCTCCACCTTTGGAAACAAAAGGTGCAGCAGAACAGTTTTGAACCATCCTTTGCAATCACTTTTAGCTCATTTTTAATATACTTGAAGACCTGGGAGCAGCACAGGAGCCAAGCAGAGCTGGACATGACCTCAGAGGGACAAGCAGTGAAAACTGATCTTGGCTTTCTAGGGGATTTTTGGGTTCCCTGGCCAAGGCAAGGCAAACCCACCTTTAAAATCAATTAAATATTATGAATTTGCCACTATTCTGCATTGGCTGTGAGCAGGATGCATTTCTCCCAGCTCTATGTCCAGGGGATGCTGCAGGCAGATGCACCGTGGATAATTTTCCTCTGCAGACCAAAGACAGAGTCACAGAACCATGGTTTGGGTTGGAAAGGACCTTAAAGATCATTTATTTCCAACCCCCTGCCATGGGCAGGGACACCTCTCACCCAGAGTATCACTCTCCTTGGTATAAACCCCAGAGTGTTTGCAAATGTGGATCAAAATCCTTTAAGCTCTGGTGCTTCAAACCAAAAAATTGCCTTTCCTTTCCAAGATTTGGGCATAACATGTAATTACAGGGTGACAAACACTGTTCATCAGGAGTGTGTGTGTGTCTTTTTATCTATCTGTTCACATCACCAAATGGTCCCACCTAAATCCCAGGATGACCTCTGCCCCAAAAGGGTAAAAAAAGAGGGAGGAAAGGGATGAAAGGCATCAAGAGGGAAGAGCTGTACCTCCAGACTGGCAAGATCCCAGGTCCTCAGACATCTCTCTGTGTGTTTACTTCAAATTCCTCCATGCAGACCTACCCCAACACTTTTATTTGGGTTTAAGTGCATCAGTACAAATCTGTTCCTCATTAGTTCAAATTAACCATAATGGCCCTGATTTGGAGAGGAACAAGATGAGAAACAAGGAGGTGACTGGCAGGATGAGTCTTTGAGCTCTGATGTGCTTTAGCTGAGCTGCAGTGACAGCACAGGGTGTGATCTCTCCCTGCCCTGGTGGGGAGGGCAAAGGCATCAGTGGAACCTCAAGGGTTTCCTGTGTGTTTGGGGCAGATGTGGCAGCCCCCAGGCTCTCTCACCCCACCAAAAATTGCCCCTTCAGCTCTGCCATCCCATCCTTGCACCCAGTTCAAACCCTGCAGTCCATGCCAGCTCAAACCTCTCAGCAACAGGGACAAGTCGTGTTTGGAGACATCAGGAGAGGAGGAGAGCCCACCCAGGGAGGGCAGGATCAGGGCAGAGGCAAAATCTTCATCCCAGTGAACCTCTCTTTCCTTCCTACGTGGTTAAAATCCCGCTGTACATGAGAAGCTTCAGTCAAGCCCTCACTTTGGAGAGAGGCAAATGTTTTCTTTATCTCTGGGTGTCACTGGATAGATTAGATGAGATATATTTATCTCCACAGCAATCTGTGTTGCTGCAAAGATAGGGCTACAAAATTCCATGCGATGAGATCTTCCCATGCTGAGTTTAGCATCCCAGTAAGAATCAATCATTCATTTTGGTGGCTGACATGTTTTCATCAAAACACAAGGAAAATGAATTTGACCTCAAGTGTT
>VXBB01015280.1:114601-134620 GCA_013399915.1 Illadopsis cleaveri
CCCTCACTCCCTCTCTCTCTCCATCCCTCCATCCCTCTCTCCCTCCATCCCTCCACCCCGGCCGGTGGAGCGAGGTGCGGAGCGCGTCTTGGCGGGGGCGGCCAGCTGGGGATCATGCCGGGGGAGCTGCGCCTCGGCACCGCTTTCTCCTCGCCCTCAATGGAGCCCGGACTTTTTTTACAATGACTTTCCCCGAGCTGAGCAATGGCAGCTTGAGTGGGAACCGGACGGGACAAGGCAGCCAGAGCGCTGCCAACCGGTCCTGGGGGCTGCAAGGGGAGGAGACCCCGGAGGGCAACGGCACCACGCTGACTTTCGCCTTGGATGTGCAGGCGGTGGGCGTCGGGGTCTTCCTGGCCGTTTTCATCCTCTCGGCCATCGTGGGGAACATCCTGGTCATCCTCTCGGTGGCTTGCAACCGGCACCTGCAGACGGTCACCAACTACTTCATTGTTAACCTGGCCATCGCCGACCTGCTGCTCAGCACCACCGTGCTGCCCTTCTCGGCCACCCTGGAGGTGTTGGGCTTCTGGGTGTTCGGGCGCATCTTCTGCAACATCTGGGCAGCGGTGGACGTGCTGTGCTGCTCTGCCTCCATCATGAGCCTGTGCATCATCTCCGTGGACAGGTACATCGGCGTCAAGTACTCCCTCAAGTACCCCACCATCATGACCGAGAGGAAGGCGGGGGTCATCCTCGTGGTGGTCTGGCTCTCCTCCATGGTCATCTCCATCGGGCCGCTGCTGGGCTGGAAGGAGCCGCCGCCGCCGGATGAGAGCATCTGCAGCATCACGGAGGAGCCGGGCTATGCCCTGTTCTCCTCCCTCTTCTCCTTCTACCTGCCCCTCATGGTCATCCTGGTGATGTACTTCAGGATTTACGTGGTGGCCAGGCGGACCACCCGGAGCCTGGAGGCAGGGGTCAAGAAGGAGAGGAACAAGTCCATGGAGGTGGTGCTGCGCATCCACTGCCGCAGCGTGCTGGAGGAGCCTCTCTCCAGCACCCGGAGCAAGGGGCACAACTTCAGGAGCTCCCTCTCCGTGCGGCTCCTCAAGTTCTCCCGGGAGAAAAAAGCAGCCAAGACTCTGGCCATCGTCGTGGGTGTTTTCATCCTCTGCTGGTTCCCCTTCTTCTTCATCCTGCCTTTTGGTAAGTGACCCCATCCCAGCTCCTCTGCCTGGGGCTGAAGCCCTGGGGACCTGCTCCTCGGGACAAACTTTTCAGGACAAAACTCATGCATGGAAATGAGGGGTAGGTGACTGAGAGGTGAATAAACCAGTGATGAATTAATTCAATTAATTAACACTTATTCAATATTTATTAAGCTAAGTCATATAATCAAAGTAAATAGCAAATGAATAAAATAGCAGCATCATAACTGCTTTAATTAATTCATTCTGCATTCAGCATTTTAACTAAGGAAGTTCAGGCTAAGAAGGGTGCAGCTCTGTTTCAAACAGGCTGTTTTTATGGCACAGTGGTCTCCAAACAGTTTTGCTATCTTGTTCTCCCAGTTTGGGAACTGCACCTGGATATGCCCCTGTGGGGCCAGGGTTCCCACCTCTGTTGGAGATGAGCGAGGTTTTATTCCTCCAAGAAGTATGTCAGAGCCTGAAGCACAAGTCTGGACTTCCTGGGTTGCTGTTGTTGTGCAGGGACCTGGAGCAGGACCAGGTGTTATCTGTAAGGGTGATGGGTAAAGATCCCATTTGGTTTTCCAGGACTGATCCACCACCCCCAGGAGCTGTGGCCCTGCTCTAGTGCCCGTGTGCTTATTTAGGGTTGTCTCACGAGTTGTGCTCTGAAGTTTTGGCAAGTTGGTTGTGAAAAGGATGTTCCCCCCTGCGTGCAGGGGAGGCTGAGCAGGCACAGAGCCCACCAGGGACGTGTGATGTCCAAAGCAACGTCCCCTTCCAGCAGCAGTGGCCCAGGATGTGCAGGGAAGCCAGTTCTCATCCTAACAGCAGGCACCCAGCTCAGGGGACCTGATTAACCCTCTGGAATGCTGTAGCTAAACCTGGAGCTGGGAAGAAAGAGATTAAAATAATTCCTGTGTGTCAGCAGCAGCCTTCGCACAGAGCTCAGCAAAGCAGAGAGGTCTGTCATTCCATCTGCCAGCTGGGACCCACATGTCCCACAGGCCATGGGGGACTTGTGTCCCACCAACCCTGCGGCCAGGAGAACATTCTTTACAGCCAGGGCTGCACTTTTTCTCAGGGTTTTTCAAATCCTCTTGCTCGGGGGCTGCCTCTCAAATCAGTGGGAACAGCATCATGACTGCAGGACAGATTTTGACCTGCTGAGGTTTTGAGCTCCCTCCAGCACTGAGGCTGTTTCCCTGGGCTGTGTTTCCAGGAACAGCTGAGCTCAGGGCTGTGGGACACCCTCCAGTGGGATAATCCTCTGGGATCGATGATGCCTCGAGAGCTGAGGTGTCCCTGGAGTGGTGAATCAGAGCTGTGCATGTCTGTTCTCACCGTGCTGCTCTCTGGTGCCTCTTTGCTCCAGGGTCTCCCTGTGGGTGAGGGTGGTGTTTTGGGGGGTTTGGCTCAGCTCTCCATGGAACTAAAATCATTGCTGTGAGGAATTTTCACCCTGTTGGGAGCGTTGCAGTTGATGGTATAACTCAGGCAAGGAGCAGTAAGGCTGCACTGAAGTCCTCTCCCTGCAAGACCCGTGATGAATTATCCCATTTGACCATGCCTCAGTTTCCCTTTCAGTGATCAGATGTATTGGGGGAAAGGGAGGGGAGGTGGTGTAACCTGCAAATAAACAGTTTGGAAACTATGGGGCTCAGGGAGATGCCAGTACTTAAAGCACTGAGTAGCCAGTACTTGAGCTCTCTGAGCAGCCCCATTCTGATACTCCCTTCCTTGGCCAACCAGGGCAGGAACCAGCTCCAAACCTTATTTGCAACTTTACACCCTAAAATCACGAAATCATGGAATGATTTGGGATGGAAGAGACTTTAAAGATTGTCTAGTTCCAACCACCTGCCAATCTTCCAGCTAATGAAGCTGGAAATCAGGATCTTGTTCCTCTGAGTTACTCTCAGTACTCTGAGAAGGAACCTCAGGCAAATGCTTTTCAGTAGAAAAAAATAATTTTATTTTGTTTAACCGTACCTGTTCTGCCTTGAAACCCTTGAGCCAGCTTCTCTGCTGATGTAAATCAGAGAAGTCAAAGAAGGCACACTGGTTTTCACCAGCTAAAAATCCAAACTTCATTCTTTAGATACCTCCCATTTGCTTCCTCCGAACACACAACTGGCCAAGCCCTTTATAAGCACAGCTTTGATCTTTACTTCCTGCCATATTATATGTATAATATAAACACAGCAAAAGTTCATTTATTTTATGACTACAAAATATGCTGCCTCTGATTTCCCCCCCTTTATTAATTGCAATTTCCTATTCAAATCTGAGAATCATTCAATGCTGTCAAGAAGGGAACAGAAACTTCTAATCATGGATTTTACAGCTCAGGACACAGGTCTGAAACTTGCAGAAATCAGTAAATTTTACTGTAAATCCACAAACTGAAATATGCTGGGGCCAACTCTGCTAAACAGAAGGTTGTAAGTGGTAAATTTGAATGGGTTTTATTTATTTCATTAGACAAAATTAGGTGAAAGAATTCGGGACCACCTGAAAATTATATTGACACACATTTTAAATGAAAGTGAAACTCCCGTGAAAAACAAAATAACTTTCAATTGAAGAGCAATGTATTGTTTCAACTTAAGAGTAAATGGAAATTTATTAAAATTCAGAGACATTTCAAATTGAGCCTTCAAATCACATCAAAGTGAAATGAATAAGTGATTTATTTCCTTCTGAAAATATCCAAATGTTTTGACTTCTTTTTCTCTCTCTTTGACATGAATTTGCAAGAAGCCATCATTGAGTCCCACTGTTCACTGATTAAAATTTTGGGTAAAATTAAATTTTTCAAGTGACAAAAGACTCTCAGCTCCCCTTAAAAGTTCTTCAGCACTTGGAAACTTCCGTACTCGTGCCGTGCTCTGTGTCTCTGAGTCTGCACACATCCTCACCACTCTCTGCAGAGTAGCTCCCACATTAGTTACATAGGAGTAATATTCATCACATCAGTGTCAAGAAGCTGAAATAACCCAAAATTTCAAATAACAAGAGCTGTGTGTGCACTAAATGCTGTCAGACGTTTCTCCGTGCTCGAATAATCTACAATGATTTTTTCTTTAAATCAGCTCAAACTCCCCGATACTGCCACAGCCCGTTTATCAGCTGAGTAATTTAACTCCCTCTTGGGTGTGTGGTCACAGTCTCTGAGCACAGGATGCTCAGGATTTAAAATACAATTAACAGCTTCTGTGGCTAATGAGGATCTTTAGCAGTGGGTTGTTCAACCCAAGATGAAATCCCAGTTTGTAGCTCGTGTTTAGGTCGTGTCTTTGCCAAGTGTGGAGAGCAGTGGAGCTCTCCCCAGCTGCTGTCTGGGGATGCTGGGAGGTGGTTCTGGGGTTTGTGGCAGGGTTCCTGTTCCCTGAGCAAACACCTGCCAAGAGAATTTAACTGGAGACTTTTCAGAGATGTAGGGCCAGGAGCTTTAGGCTGGTTTGTAGCTTAGGGTTCATCTCCCTTTGGTTGTCTCAGGCCATGGAGATGCTCCAAGGGCTGATTCCCCTCTGCCCTGGAGCCAGGCTGGGAGAGCTGAGAGTGTTCACCTGGAGAGGAGAAGGCTCCAGGGAGTCCTCAGTGCCTAAAGGAGGCTTAAAAAAGGAGGCAGAATGACTTCTTATATGGGCAGAAAGTGATAGGACAAGGGGCAGTGTTTCGAAACTGCCAGAGGAGAGGGTTAGATGGGATATTGGGAAGAAATTCCTCCCTGTGAGGGTGGGGAAGCCCTGGTACAGGGTGCCCGGAGAAGCTGTGGCTGCCCCTGGATCCCTGGAAGTGTCCAAGGTCAGGTTGGAGCAATCTGGGATAGTGGGAGGTGTCCCTGCCCATGGTATGGGTGGTGTTGCTGGTCACTTCCAACCCAAACCATGGCATGATTCTGTGACTACAAAAACATCCAGGCACAACTAATAAGCTGATAGTGTCTGCACTGTAGGTATTTGCAGAAAAGTGGGATATATCCTAGTCTGGATTTTTTACTCAATGATCTCTGAGGGCTTCTTCAACTTTAACAAATCTGTGACTCTACAGAGGCTTCATTGGCTCTTTTGCTAATGGAAAATCCTGTTAAAAGTTGGATGCTGAGTTTGTCCTTACAGTAGGACACTTACGCCAGGTGGTCAGGGAACCAGAACCCCCTACAGGTAGATCGTCACCTGTTTTCTCAAGCCTGATCCAAAAGGAAGTAAATAAGAATAGGAGTAAGGATGGAGGCCTGATTCCCATCACTCTTCAGCTGGGGAAGTCAATGTGAGTCCTCAGACAGGACCATCCCAGGAGTGGAGGTCAAGACCTTCTCCATCAGCACCTCAGAAGGATCTAGGAGGAAACAGCCATGCCTTGGGGTCAAGGATGGACTAGCTGGTACCCAGGATGGTGATTTATGTGCCTCGGTGCCTGTGTTTTTTAAGCATGTTCCAGTCTGAGCTCCCATGTTTGTTATTCTTTGGATTTGGTCAGAAGTCAAGACTTTGAGAAAGAAAGACACATAGTGAGAAATGAGGAAACACTGTGGTTGTTCCACACAAGGGTGAAGGCCACAACCCAAGGCTCCCTTCACCCTGTCCATCCACAAGCAGCAGGTTACCCAGACAAGGAATGCCTGAAGAGGTCCCTGAGCATGGATAAAAACCCTCCAGACTGACAGTTTGCCTTGGTTTGGCGACTTGTGTTTGCAGTGGAAGCTGCTGCTCCTTTCCAGGTATGATTCAGAAGAACAGTGAACTGGCTTTTCCACCTTTGCCCTTAAGGAAAGGCAGCTGCTACAACAGCCAGGCTCTGAAAGGTCTCCTTCGAGCCAAAATATGAATATATTTTTAGCTGCAGTTTGACACAGGGCAGGAGCCCTTTCACAAAGTGTTTTGCAGAGCCGTAGCAGTGCTCAACTTCAGGAAGTGCCACTTGTAAAATAAATGATGGGGAAAATACTGTGAAAGCGCATTTCAAATCTGTTCTGGTAGAAATGGAGCATCTAATTCTACTCTGACAAAAGAGCATTTAGCTTGGTTTCCTAATAGAAAAAGGGCTTCTGTTATCGCTCTGTGCCTGTGATGAACTCACCACCTGATGAACTCTTTTGTGATGGAATCAAGGAACAGTTTGGGTTGGGAGGGACCTGAAAATTCATCTCATTCCACCCCCTGCCACCCCTCTTCCACTAGAGCAGATGGCTCCAAGCCTCATCCCCTCTCCTGACCTGGTTACGCTGCTCTGGATAGAACCCATCATCAACCCCAGTCACATTTGGAAAAGTGCTAAAAGTGCTCTAATATCCCAAGTTCCTATAAAAATGGACAGATAGGTGAAGGACTGAAAACTTCAATACTCTCCCTCACAGAAGGAAGGTTCAGAGAGAGCTCAGCACCTGGTCAGACATCAGAAAATACTAAAAATCTACCACAAGACACAATCCTAGGAAAAACCCTAAACTTTAGTGTTGTTGTGCATAGGAGGACCTGATAAAAACAGGTGATTTGAAAGTAGAAGGATAAAAGTACATTTAATTACTTTGATTGTCAGGGCAGTTCCTTGTATTTCCTGGAATTTTCTGAGTTATGGTGGAAGTGGCAGAACTGACGTAGAGAAAGGAATGCAAATTGCTGTGGAATGATTATCAATGGCCCAGAGCATCAGATCAAACTGGAACAAGAGCAGTTTGGATGAACCATTCCATCTGCCACATGTTCCCTGTTGGTCCTGGTTCACAGAAAGCATACAGTGATTAAAAACACCAGCAAAGACACAGTGCCTCAAAAGCTGCTGGAACCAAGCTCTGCTTGGGTTTATTGAACATCATGCAGGCAAGAGGCACCACAGGATGTTCCCATCAAGTGGACTGATGCCAAATTACCATAAATTCATTAAATCATAGGGGATGGATGGATGGATGGATGGATGGATGGATGGATGGATGGATGGATGGATGGATGGATGGATCTTCCAGCCCATCTCCCTTTCTCAAGAGGAGAACACTTGGCCCAAAAACATTCCTGAACCATTTCAAGACTATTTGTAAAGCATTAAAGTGAGGGGAAATCCATTGCTTTCCCTGACAAATTTTGCTTTTGCTTCAGCAGCCCCCAGATGTGATTTCTGCTTCTCTTTTTCCCACTCAGAGTGCCTGCAGTAGCATCAGGGCTGTGTAGCAGCCTGCCAGTGTCATTCCTGGGGTGTGACAGCAGGGATGTGTGCAGTGGGAAAGGCACAGGGACACGTGGGGATGTGCAGCCCACTGGGATAGCACTGGGGGAACAGTGGATTGACCTGGAGGGATTGTGCCTGTCTAGAGAAACTCAGCAGAAAAAGAACCTGGGAGCTGGGTTTCCCTCCAGGGAAAACACATTCCCATCCTTCAGGAGGGCACAGGAGAGAATTACAAGTAGGCACATGGGTAACAAGCCTATGAGTAAATTATGCAGCCAAAGCATTAGTGTTGATTCCCTCCACGTGCCTGAGTGCAGAAGACACCAGGGTGCAGAAAAATGGGGAAACATTCCATATTTGTTTGGAAATAATCACCCAGAAACAATTATTTGGAGCCCAAGTGTTTCCTACCCATTACCTGTGTGGGAAGGCAGACGTGGACAGAGGGACTCCGTGCAGTTATTGCTGTTATTACAGATGCCTCATTCTGGACCTCAGTTAATGATTTGGACACCCAAATTTGAACATCTGCTCTGCTTCTGCCTGGCCAAAGCAATGCAGTGATTGTGAGTAGGACCCAGATATTCCATGACTTGTGTAAGGGATTATTCTGTTTCCAGTCCACCCTCTACACCACCAAATAAAACTATTTAAAGCCAAATGTCCGTTTTTATATGGCAGTGCCCTGATGCATCTCAAGGCTGTTGCTAAAAGGAGTGTACCACAAACAGGGAAAAAACAGACCCTGAAAAACTTGAAACTACTGGGATTCAGTGAGCAAAATGTGACAAAATCTCTCAACAGGAGTTTTGGAACCGATACCAGAATATACCACATAACAGTAAATTCATCTATATTAAGCTGGGTTTGATGGCTTTATTATATTTGACAAAATAAGTGTATTTCCTTGGGACAGCAACCTGAGTTATCTTCTGATGGATCAATAGGAGTTTTACCTCTGTGATTACTGTGCTGTATTCTAGGTAGGGCTGATAGCACCTTTTAATATTATGGGACTCTTCTGGCATAAAGTCCCAGTTTGTGGTGTCAAACATTATCTATCAGATGAAATTTTCTATTCTGTATCCCTGTAACAAGCTGAGTTTGTTCTGCCAGACGTGAAACAACATGAGATGGTCAAACCTGTGAAAGATGACGGGCAAAACACAGAGTTTGGTTCTTGGAGTCTCTATCCTTGCAGGTACAAAGCAGGAGATTTATTTCCATCATTTCTTATGGGATAACTTGCTATATTGATTCTATGATTCTGGTGAATCAGCTTTGTTCACTGATTAGGATGATGTTTAGGAAGAATTCCTTCATGGAAAGGGCTGTCAAACACCTGCAAAGGCTGCCTGGGCAGTGGAGGAATCCCCAGCCCCTGGAGGGATTAAAAAGCCATGTGGATGTGGCACTTGGAACGGTTGGACTTTGTGATCTTAGGGGGCTTTTCCAACCGCAATGGCTCTGTGATTCCCTGTTTCTCCTTCTGCCTGCCCTGCATTCTCTGATTTGGTGCTCTGTGTAACTGTCACACGGAAACAAAAGACTATGCTTCTCCCTGCACCATAATTTATGGGTGAGATCAGCCCAGGGATGGATTAACTGGAGTGGCTGGAACAGGAGATGGTTTTTTGCTGCTCCTGATGAATAGCCTTTCTCCAAGAGGGCTCCCAGCTGATGCCTTTGGAGCCAAGCCCAAGAACCACCAGAGCTGGTGGCAGAAAACCAATTGCTAGCTTTGATCAAGAGAGGGCATTTCCTCCTCCTGGGCAGTTTCCAACCTGAGGCAATTCACAACTCAGTCATTAAGGCCCCTGAAATGCAACTTTTATTTTTACCCCCTCCAGTAGCTGGTAAAAACAAACAAAACAAAAAAAAAATTAAAAAGAAACATTTTCAAGGGATTCCTGCTGGGAGAAATCCCTTCACCAGCCAAGTCCAAGCCACCTTTCTTGTTGTTCGCAGTGAACAAATTGACAACATTCAGTTAAGGAAGATCAGCAGGAGATAGGGAATACAGGACTAGCCCCAGACAGCTCTTTCCAGCACGAATCTGCCCAAGAAGTGTGCCTGGAGCTGTAGGAACATGGGATTGTTGTTGCCACTTGGTTTCAGGACCTGGAATCAAACTTGCTCCTCTTGCATCCAGTTGTTTATTTGTCATGGTTAACGGGATTTGTATGTCCCCCAGTGAGTCAGAGGCTGGAGCAAATCACAGGGGTTTCCCTGTCTGATCTCCTGAATTAAAGAACTCCTGGCTGTATTCCCCTGCAAGGCTCTTGAATGCAAGACTGCAAGTGCTGAGAAACCCAAGAACAAAGCTGCAAACCTTCCAAAAAATGTCCATGATGGGAAAAAAAAATAGCCATAAGGCAGCTCTGCAAGAGATCTGCAGTTAAAGGATCAATTATGCAAACACTGAGCAGGGTATAGCCCCCACTGCACAAGAATCTGGCCCCAGACTTTGCTGGAAGGGCTGTGTCAGAGCTCAGTCCAGGAGACAGGGGCAGACATTGGTGAAAGCATTTAGGTGGGGAAAATATTAAAAACAAACAAACAAACAAACAAAACAAAAAACCCCAAACAAACAAACAAAAAAACCCCACCTTGTTTGGAATTAGGGAAAATCACATCCTAAACCTAAAACTGATGGTTTGTTGCATACAGACAGTGAGGAATGGGGAGTATCTTTGTGGCAATGAGGCAAGAGGGGGTTAGGGCAGCAGGACCAGGAAAGGGACAGAAATCTCCCCTGCAGCAGGAAGATGATGTGGAGCCAGGCATTGCTGAGGGGAGGATGTCACCAGCACAGTGGGCTTGTGTCACATCTCATCCCTGGCTGTCCTCCAGCTCAAGTTTCCTCAGAGCAGCTCCACAAATCACTGAGAAACAGCTCATGAGTAATGACAGGGATCACGGAGGGCACTGACCCCAAAATCCAGGGGCTCAGTTTTGAGCTCCAAGGTAACCAGATGTTATTTCTTGCCCTCTCACCTGAGTGCCTGGCAGGGGACCTGACGCCTGTATTCCCTCCCCAGCTGTGTTCTCAGAAACACAATTTGGAAGGGCATGGGGCATGCAGAAAACACAGCAGTGGTGGCACCATTGACCTGGTTTGAGAGCAGAGGACTTGGGTTCAGAGCAGCTTCCAGCTTTTGAACCTCAGCCTTTGAAGCCAAGTTCTCTCAGAGACACTTGTCAAAATGCACCAGAAAAGTTTTTCAGCCGTGAGCTTTTTCTGTTCCCAGGGTTCCTTCCATAGGAATTGTCTGGAAAGTTGTGAGGATGCAGTGTGAAGTCCAGCTGGGAGCCAGCCACGGGCTTGTGGGGGATTTGGGGAAACAAAGCAGAGTGCCTTTACATCATAGGGTTTGTTTTCTGTGTATTCCTCACTCAGAGATTATCATGGAATCACAGAACGGTTTGGGTTGGATCTCAAATACCATCCAATTCCAACCCCTGCCATGGGCAAGGACACCTTCCACTAGCCCAGTGTGCTTCAAGCCCCATCCAGTCTGTCCTTGGACACTTCCAGGAATCCAGGGGCAGCCACAGCTTCTCTGAGCACCCTGTGCCAGGGCCTCACTACCTTCTCAGTAATGAGAAAGAGAAAGAAGGAGCAAAGCGCAGGATTTTCCAAATACCGCATCTCTCCCTTTCTTCTGCCTTGCAAAAGCCAGATTATTTGGGATTAAACCATGCTGTGCTTCACTTCCAGTGATGCCATACAGCTGCAGCACTCTTGGGCTCTTTGCAGACTGATCTATCATGATGCACAAGCCCATTAGTCACGTGCTTCAGCCTCTTCTGTGTCAGGGGCTGTTCAAACAATGGTGTTACTTCCAGACTGGTGCAGCTCAAGCTAGTGCATCCAGATGGATGTGGGAGGCAGGAGAGCACCCTGTAGTATGCAGACAGACTGCAATTTTGTCAGCATGTAGGCAAAGGAGTGGTGCAGATACTGGCAGAGAGCTTCTGCTCTCCTGGGAAAGCCACCCAGGAGAAGGGAACAATTCCCATTGCATCTCGTCACCTCCCTTGCCACCACCCTCCCTCCCTCAGTTCCCTTCCCTGAACACTTCCTTAATCAGTGCTTCCCTTCTCATCCATGGCTCTGATAGACAAGGAATGTAATCACTTCTGGTGTGCAGGTCAACAAAGACATTGGGACCAGACTCACAGGTGAAGATTTCTGTGTTGTCTATGAGCAGGTGGATGTCTCACCTGCCATTATTGTCCATGCCTACAGAGCCTTGATTGCTCACCAGGCTTGGATTGCAATTTACTACCCTCAAATATGCCTGGTGCCATCCCTAATGGAGATGAGGAAACCACATGAGATTTTGGTTGCAAAATAGGACCTAGAGAAGCTCCATGCTCTTCTAGAAGGACATCCAGGGTCCGGGAGGGACATCCCTGGGCATTTACTCAGTGGTACAAGACATGTAGGTAAACTCAGTGTCTGCTTTCAGATGACCTGGATTGCACCCTGGATTGCTTTCCCAAGAAATTAAAAAGAAAACCAGACATCCTCACGTGAAATACATCCAGTAACCTCCCCACACTAATGTTTCATTCTCTATCCCCTAAACTGGAGTTTAGGATGAGCCCTGCAGCTTGGTACCTTGGCATGTCAACACCTTTCCTTCAGGTACACCTTTCCACAGGCAGATTCTGAAGCTGTGTCCTGAAAATAAAAATAAAGGGGTCACTGCTGCCTGCTCAGATGGCCTGAGAGGAGCCAGCCTGGCTTCCTTCACATTGCTGCCAAGCATTGAAGGGCACACCTTTGCTTCAGTGCAGAAATAGTAGGAAATATGTATAAAAGTCTCTGAAGGAAGGGCTTAATTTCTGCTGACAGGCAGAGATAGAGAAGAAAAGGCATTTGTGTGATTTTGCTGGTTTGACCTGGCGGTTTCTTCTGTAGTGTCCATCATTTTGCCTGTGCTCCAGGAAAGCAGGACCCCACTGACTTCCTCAATAGATAGAAAATGTGGATTTGTCTGCCAGTTTGGCCTCTCCATTTAGGACAGATAGTAAGGTGTTGGACAGGGCGGTGGTGCACACAAAGCCTGTCCCATCACAGCATTAGGTCTTTGCCCCACCTGCTAATGCTGGTGAGAACCAGGAACACACAAGGCCAGGTTGGATGGGGCTCAGAGAAACCTGGGAGGTGTCCCTGTCCATGGCAGGGAGTTGGAGCTGGATAATCGTAAGATCCCCCCAACCCAAACCACTCTGCAATTCCATGATTTTATAACACACGTGATGCTCAGACTCTTCCTGGGATTCATTAGCATCCCTTAATGACCCCAGTGGGCAGCATGGCTGCTGCTCTCCTACAGGAAGGATCCATGAACTTCCCCCAAAGGTCAGGGGAATGGGGACGTGGGCGGTTTCGTTTTCCTGCTGCAAGGACAGGGCAAGGGAAAGTATTTGCATTCAAAACAGAACTTTCCCAGTGTCTGTGGCTGCTCGAGTCAAAGGCAGGGAGGGAAGGGGGCTGAGTGGAGAGTGTTTACATTAAATGGGGCCATCAGCCTGTCAGGATGAATTCCACACGTTCAGCTGGAAAAGGTCTGTTCCTTCCCTGTGTACTCTCGCTGCACACCCCTCAGCATGCACTCAGAGAAACCACAAGTGATTAAATTAACAGCCTAATGTATGGAACAAAAATAGTTTGTTCCAAAACCAAGCGTTTACTGCTCAAAGCAGAGCTGAGTGACTCACAGCAGAATTCAGATCAGCCATTGGAGAGCAACACTGCAGAAATATGATCATGTCTGCCATCCCACCAAGTGCATTGGCAATCCCTCAGGTGCCTTCTTCCTTTGTAGCTCTTCATCTTCTTCTCCCTTTTCCTGATTCTCCTCCTGTCTGTACCCCTCTGTGGCTCTGGTGGCAAAATACCATGGGCAGTTGTCACCTTTGGAGAAAGGACTGACTGCCACTGCAGATCCCCATGGGTCAGCCGTGATCCCATTCAAAGTCACTTGGGCTTCATGTGTGTCTCAGTACCTGAACTTCTGCTGCTGTGCCTTGGGAGAGGCCATTCTGGATCTAAATGCATCCAGTTCTTGGAAGTTTTATTGTTTGCAGTGGGAACATATCCATGTCTCCTTGCAAATTCATTAGTTTTGTGTCCATGTCGTCTTCTCTACATATCTGTGTCTCCTTGCAAATTCATTAGTTTTGTGTCCATGTCATCTTCTTTAAGTAATTTCACCCTTCTGGTAAGCAACTTCTTAGAGGTCTTCTCCCCCTTTAGCCTCTTTTTGTTGAATCCATCCCACCTAATTAATTGCTCCTGCCTTTACCATCCACATTCCCCCACTGATCCATCTGGATTTACTCCCCTTTAGGACACTGATGGTTTGGGTGCTTTGGGAGACCAGCCTTGTACTTCACACTCGAACTCTTGAAGATACAGCAGAAAAATGGGTGTCTGGGCAAGCAGTTCTTTGTGGTAATAGCCCTGATGTCCCTGTTAGCAATTGTCCTGACAGATCACACTTCTCATCTGGAGAAGAGATGGAGAAGAGAACCACCTGGATTGTGTTGGTGGATGTCCCCTGTGGCTGCCTCTATCCAGGCTGTGCAGTTTGGTGCTCTGCCTGTGAAGCTGGCACTGGGTTTGGACAATTCTGGGTCATGCCACAGAGATCTCCAAGGAAAAATGTCTAAAAAAATTAATAGTTGGTCCCTGCCATGCCCAAGCTCATGCTTGGGGTTGTACCACAGGGTTAATTTCATAACCCATCTTTTTCACTGCTGTTTTGTTCCATAAGGGATTTCCCATAGCATCCTTCTTCCAAACTCAGCTGGAAGCATCTCCCCAGGTCACTGGAGGGGTCACACCTCGAAGCCTCGAGGTCTCCATCTGGCAAGGCTGAAATGTGGATGAGGAAATGCTGTTCCTCTGCCAGATGTGAGTCATCCTCCCTCTCCAACACTCCCTGATGATCACCATGGGGACCGGGTCAACCACCTCAGCAAAATGGTCTGGGAAAGTCCATTTTTCTGTCTCCTGTTTATTTCTTGACACTTCTAAACACCTTCCTCTCACTCTTCTCCAGGCCAGGAGTGACTGCATTGCAGGTTCATAGGGGACTAAGGAACCTTTTTTTAATTCCAAACTGCATCATCAAGGAGGCAGCTCTACCACACACATTTGAAAAAGGTGTCAGAGTCGAGAAATCACTTTGCTTGTGAAGAGACAAAGGGACTGAGCCAGCTTTAGGTGAGAAAACCCTCTTTAGGGTCTGGCAGGCACCCGGGCAATGCTGTGGGCACTTTTAAGGGCTCTGCAAAGCAAGACACTGAATTTAGGTGTCTGCATTGGGGTCACCACTTGTTACGATGCAAAATGAGCTCAGGAACCAGTACAACCACTGTTGTCACCCTGGCACCTGTAGAGATCTTTGTACCCAGAGATTGTTCCCTTCCTTCTCAAGGTTAAATCCTTCCTCCTGGAGTGGCTGTTGGTCTCCACCCCACTCTGAATGTCTTTTTTGTCCCAATTCTGCTGGTGCTAGGCTGGTCACTCAGAAAAGTTTCAGCACTAGCAAGTTTTCCCTTGTTTTCATCCTCTCCTTGGTTATCCTCATTGCTTGTTGCTCCATTTCATTCCCTGCAGGAAACAGAAACACTGTGGCAGGTTTTGACAGGTAAACTGGAGTTTGGGCCCTGCAGATTTCAGCAGAAACCATCAAGTGTGAGATCAGGGCTAAGCCATCCATTTCCCCAAATACTGGCACTGAGTAAAACCCATCCCACTAGGCAGATGTTTCCATTAAACTTGGGAATGTCTGCAAAACCACTCAGAAAAGGCCTACAAATAAAAAGCAAATTGAGCTGTTTATTACCATTAACAAACAGGAAAAAAAAATAAACAACCCAAACAAACAGCAAAACAACAAAGAATGTGATCATTTGGGAACAATTTGTTATTTGTTATTCCTACTAATAAAATCTATTTGGACTGCAGTTGCATCCAGGAACATGTGTGTAGGAGCTGGAATTCCTGTTGTAAAATGGTGATTCCTCACCCCAAAGACTCACTGCCTTGTTTTTGTGAGTTTAACTGTGCAAATCATTGACCTCTGGGCACCATTAGGTTGTGGGGCTACCACAAGTGCTGCACAGCAGATGGACAGAAGAATATCAAACATTAAAATGTCTATGTTTTCAATGAAAAGTTGGATAATGAGGATGTGGAAGCACCCAGGGGAGATCCAGAAGGCTGATAATGGCCCCTTATCAACAGATTTAGAATCCAGTGAGGGAAGAGTTGGGACAAAATAAAATTAAACTCTCTTTTTCAAAATGACCCATAACGTCCTATTTCCTCTTGAGTTTTGATTAGGTTTGGTTTGTAAACTTAAATGTAAGCAAACTTTAATATAAAGTACTTTGACATGTGTGTTCCTCCCTACCCCAAAAGAAAAATTTTTCTTAGAAAAGATTCAATATTGAAACTTTGCCTTTGTTTTCCAAATTCTTTCTTTCTCTCTCATCTGCCTTGGCAAAAATAATTTGATGAGTTTTCTCCACATGAAAATTTGTTTTTATCTCCTCCAATATGTGAATGAAGGAGGCAACAAATAAATTTATGGCACCAGGTCAGGATCAGGCACAAGGACAAATCCCTCCCAGTGTTACCTTCAAATCCCTCTCTGGTGCTCTGGGCATGGATGGTGTCACCCAAACCTCCTCAAGTTGGCCAGAGCTGGCACAGCAGTGCCCCAGGAGAGCAGGATCAGGGGCAGGTTCACGACCTGGGAGATTCCCAGGCTGACAGTCTGCAGGGCCAGCGACTTAGGCTGTTTCCTCTCTCTCAGTGGGAGCATCCAGGGATTTCTCAGTGCCAGGACATCAAAGAGAAGATTATAACCAGCTGTCTCACAGGCCTAATTGATAGCAGGCCTCTTTATCCCACAAGGAGGTCTCTGAGGGAACCAAGGGAGGTTGAAAAGAACAAACAAAGGATCATGGATGTTCCAGACTGTGAGGAGGGCAGAGACCACCTTCACCCCAGAGTCTCCTCCAGGGAGCAGTCTCAGAGCTGGTCCAGACCCTCTTCCTTCCCTGAGGGCAGAGTCCATCAGTGCACTCTGGATTGATTTGTCACCCAACTTCTTCATCTTGTTTGTATAACCCAGTGCAAGGACGGGGCAGGATGTCAGTACAGGCTGGGGGATGAAGGGAGAGCAGCCCTTGGGGTGCTGGTGGATGAGCAGCTGGACATGTCCCAGCAATGTGTGTCCACAGCCTGGAAAGCCAATGGCATCCTGGGCTGATCCCACAGCATGGGCAGCAGGGGAGGGGCGATTCTGCCCCTGGGCCCTGCTCAGGTGAGACCCCACCTGCAGAGCTGCTCCAGCCCTGGGGCCAACAGCAGAAGGAGATGGAGCTGCTGGAGAGGGTCCAGAGGAGGCCACAGAGATTCTCCAAGGGCTGGAGCCAGGCTGGGAGAGCTGGGGGTGTTCACCTGGAAAAACAGAAGGCTCCAGGGAGAGCTCAGAGCCCATTCCAGTGCCTCAAGGAGGCTTTTAAGAAATAGGGAGAGAGGGTCTTTACCAGGGCCTGTAATGACAGGACAAGGGGCAACAGTTTTAAACTAAAAGAGGGTAGGCTGAGATTGGATTTAAGGGCAAATTTTTTTACAGTGAGGGTGGTGAGGCACAGGTGGCCCAGAGAAGATGTGGCTGCCCCATCCCTGAAAGTGTTCACTTCTCAAGGCATGATTTGACCATCTCAAATAACTGGAAGAACTTTCTTCCAACAGAAGATGAAATTTTCTGAGTGGAAGCATTTTGTCCTCCATTCTCACCAGAAACCAAAAGAGTAAGAGACTCAATTTGCCATTGCTTGCTGCATTTCTATTCTTCCAAATCAGCAGCCAGCTTGGTGCCCCATCCAGCCCAGCTGGGGAGGGAAGTGTTGGCTTTTCCAGCAGCCAGGAGTGCAGGGCTGAAATGTCTGGTGGCACCCACACTGCTGCAAAGCACAAATCTGCCTCTATTTGCATTTTCAAACCCTTAGAATGGCTATTCCAGCTCCAAAATTGGTGGTTTAGCTGCCTGCAGGTGATTGATTGCATCTCTTGCATTAAATTGCTGGGAAATGATGCGTTATATATGTGAGGAAGGAGCTAGAAGAAAGAAAAGAAGAGCCATTAAGCAGAGGTTAAAGTGGGAATGGAGAACAGATCCATCTGTGCAACCTCTCCCTTTCTCCTTCCTTGATGAGTTATTCCAGAAGGTCCAGTGCTGCCCTGTGTCAATCCAGAGTCAGCAATAAATGCAGACTGATCACATTTGACCTTGTTGTAACATTTGGGGCATGGACTCCAGCCTCCTGCACATCTGCAAAGCACTTGCCACTCTCCTGGGTGCAGTGGCCCGAAGTGAGTGAAACATTTGTGTGGAATTTACGAGATTCCCAAGTAGCTGGTCTGGGCGTTGGCCAGCGAAGGAGGATTTCGCTGGGAAACGCCAGTTGGAAAACCAAGCGGAAACGTCCCAGGTTTAACAGCCTCCACTTCAATCACTCCTCGTAGCTCCAGGGCAGCCCTTCCATGCCAAGTTTCCATGGCTTTCTTACCATGCAGCCATCAGAGTGAAACCTTGGCAGCTCCGGGCTAACCCGGGATTGACTCCTGGATCCAGCGCCAGTAACCTGGAAGCCCTGAGCATCCTGGCTCCAGAAAGGATTTTTCTCATGCTTCAAGGCTTTCCTGCTGCAAGTATGTTAATTTGGAGGACTTCAGGACACTCCAGACAGCCAGATTCATGAATTCCAAGGATTGCAGGATTTCCATTGCCTGAACTCCTGTGTGGCTCAGTCCAGGGAAAGCCCAGGGAATGTACTTAGCCAAGGACTTTGCATTTTTTGCACTGTGTGGCTATAGAAGCTTGGGAAAGAGGAGAGAGCAGGCTGTCTCATAGTGCAGATCCATCTAGTGGTGGTTGACTGTTGCCATGGTTTTCTCCATGGATTAACAAGAGTTTCCATGTCAGCTGGTAGTTTCGGGTTCCCAGGAATCCCTTTTAGACAGCAGTGTGCACTGGAGGATCTATGAATTCATTTTTAAAAAAATTCATAGCTCCTCAGAAATTTTCATTAATTATTTATTGTTGTTGGGTTGTTTTGGGGTGTTTTGTTGGTTTGGTTTTTTTTGAAAGAAAACAAATATCAAACACTGAAATTCCCCCCAACCCACACATCTGGATTTCCAGATAGCTCTGAGCATGGATTGTCACATTCTGCAAAAGAACCAAGTCTTAACAATTCCATCTCATCACATTAAAATCATGGGGATTTGGGCCAGTGGCTTTGTGGAATTGTAGATGATTGGGGATGGGAACTATCTTGAAAGATGATCTTGTCCCTCCCTTGACCTCAGGTCAGGGGAAAAAATCAATGAAATGAGCACGTGGTGGAGTATTTCTGTTACATTGGAACTTCTGGCTGTCCTGAGGTTGTGAAACTGATTGCAGTGTCCAAATCTGCTTTTGCTGCTTCGAGTAATCCAGGCAGAATCTGCATCACTACAAGTCAGTTCTGAGCGGGTTATCACTGAGGGAAAAGCTTTTCCATGCTACAGCAGTGTGACATAAATTCACCCAAAATCCAATTCCTGATTAATACTTCAGCCTTTGCTGCCTCCTCCTACCCAACAGCCCCATTGCCCCAGTCTCATAAGCGATACCCTTTATCCCAGACTCCCATACACACAACACACACCTTTCATCCTTCCCACACCCTCACCCTTCCAACTGTCTTGAGAATGTTAACTGGGATCCCTGGAGCCTATCCCAGTTTTAAATGGTTGTGCTGTTATCAAGGAAGGACTCTGAGCTGAATTCCCATTTCTTTACCAGGTCAGGACTGAATGCCAGCCTTTCATTTGTCCGTGTTTTTCCCTATGCATGGATAAGGCCACATCTGTTTGGGGCATGGCCAGGGATGAGCTTGTGCCCTTTGGCAACTGTCCCTGAGAGTGAGATGTCACCACAGAGAGGAAAGCACAGGAGAAGAGTCACTGGCAGGTGCTGTTTCCTTGCCCTGGTAGGGAACAGAGAATATTTTGATGGGGAATCTTCAAACAGTGTCCCCAGAGAAAGCATTAGGTGTGAGAAGGAGAAGGGAGATAATATATAATAATTATAATAATTATAATAAGCCTTTTGGTTGATTGAGGGTTTTTACTTCTCTTGATGTTGGTTATCCATATTCTGCTGGATTGAGAGGGGAAAGCTCACACATCAGGAGAAAGGCATGTTAATAGAAAAGCTCTTTTTCATGATGTTTTCCATTAATACATCTGCTTTTCCAGCTCCTTGGAGGGTGCTTAGAACCACTCCCAGGTGGGCTGCATGTCCCACAGATACAAGGCTGTATCAGCTGTCAGATACCCAACTCCACGAGGACAGCCCAGGCTGCTCCCCACACCTGTCCCCAGAGCTGCAGCACAGTTTTAGCATCTCATAGAATCACCACAGGATGGTTTTGGTTGGGAAGGACCTCAGATATCATCCAGTTCTGATGCCTTGGAAGGCTGACCTGAAACGGAGACTGGACAGAGCTAGAGAATAAAGTAGATATTTATTGAAAGGNGGGGAGTCACCACCAGAAAAGAGAGGAATTTCTTCCAGATACCCAGTACCCTGAATGCCACACACTGATTTCCTCAGCAGCACAAAAAAAAAAA
>VXBB01015280.1:134655-159702 GCA_013399915.1 Illadopsis cleaveri
AAAAAAAAAGAAGCTTTAATGTTGCTGGGATCTGAATGAGTCTCACAGCTGGCTCAGGGCTCTGCTCATGGCATTCACAAGGTCCTTGCAGACCTTGACAGCTGTGTCAGCAAGTGCCAGCAGCTTTCTTTGTGAGGAAGGGCCCAGAAAGGCCTCTGCAGTGCTTGTTTCTTCCCAGCTTTGTTTACTCTGGGTAATTACTGGTGCACCAAAGGATGTTAACTCTGGACGTGAGAGCACGGAGAGACTAACTGCTCTCAAATATCAGCAGTATAGTTCATTGTAATTAATTAAATGCTGACATGATCCCCAACAAGCAAAACCTTCATTATGCTCAAATTAAACCCCCTGACACGGATTCTTGACTCTCTTGCCTCTAAGTGCAATCAAATGCATAGAAATGCAGACATCACAGCACACGTGTGGAGCACAGGGAAAGATCTTACAGCAGGGAATAAAGGTCACTGCTGTTCCTAATTAAAGCAGTTTCTGGAGCAGACAAGCAGTTTCTTAAATAGTTCTTGCCCTTATAATGTCTAAAGTTCTCTGTGTCAGGATAATTTTTACAACTCTTTTATATTCAAGACCCACCACATTTTGGGATGGAGTTTCAAGGTTTGAAGGGACTGTTCTGACTGTCTGCAGTGATTCACAGATACTTGCAGCCCTTAGCACCTCATTCAATAATTTTTTCAACTCCCCCATAACTCAAAGAAAAGTTTTCTCCCTGAAGAGACACTCAGCATTAACTCAGCCCTGCAAATAATGGAGAATCCCTGCCTCCAGTTGTGCTTTTCCCAATTGTTTTATATACTTGCTATTACAAATGACTGCTTCCTTCCCAGAGTAAATTTATCTAGCTAGAACTTCAAGCCACTAAATTTTTCTACCATTCTTGGCTAGATTAAAGACACGTTTGCTGTCAGAAACAGCTTCTCCTGTATTTCACCATGAACTGTGAGCAAATCACTTCAGTTTCTCCTGGATGATGCAAATACATCAAAGCTCTTTAATCTCATGGTCTAAGTTGAGTTTTCCAGACCTTTGTGTTGCCTTGTAGAGCTCCTCAGAGCATTTTCTGTCTCCTTGGCTTCTTTTCTGCTCTGTGGGCAGAGAAAAGGGATATGATTTTCCATATGAGTAACCTCCATTTTTCAGTATCTCTTGGTCTGGTTCACCTGCTCCCGTTCTTGACATTTTATGATGTGAGCATGAGTTATTATAAATTCCCTGTGACATGTTGCTCCTAGGTGAATCACACCTGTCTTTTTGCCAACAGCCCTGACAGCCATTCGGTGAGGGAGGTGACTGTAAGAGTAAGTCATCAGCTTGTTCCTGGAAGGAAAAACATTCCTCCAATGAATCATTTAACCAAAATATTCCCACGTGCTACTGCTCAGGGTGAGCACAAATACTGATCCAGAACTGACATTATTGCTAATATATGCAGTACTGGGGTTGATGCTGGAAACTCTCATGTTCAGAAGATATTTTCATGCTTAATGCCCATGAGTTTAATGAGAGTTCAGTGTGTAACAACCTTTAAAATCCATGCCACAACCTTTATGTTAGGGATCATCACACAGCTCAGTTTCACCCAGTAGTACAGGATATTTAATTATGAACAAGTTGATAATATCAAAGAAACAGGTCAGTGGTGTTGTCTGAGGCAGATAGCTTCAGCTGCCAATGAATTTGCTCTTTTCAGTGTTTTGGCTATCTGGAGGAAATTTGTAGGGGATCTGCACTGAAGGCAAGCTCAGTCCTGCCTCACAGCAAGAGTAAAGTCTCCTTACCCAGCCTTAAATTCATTGCACAAACACGGGACTGAACAACTCTGCTCAAAGATCTTCTGACCAAGGCACCCTGGGGACCCACTGGGACCCCCACAGACTCCCCCAGGGTCCCCCAGAATCCCCCCAGGCTTTAGACAGCACTGCTGGTGGAAGTGCACAAGCAGAGCCAGTCATACATGGCATGGGTTTTTTGTTCCCTTGAGATAAGAGCACATCAAAGTCACTGAAGAGGGAGGTGGCAAGTGAGGAACTGGTTGATGATGATGGAAAAAAAAGAAGATAATAATTTTCTGGGATGATTCCTTTCTTGGTAAGGGCTGTCCACAAAAGCATCACTTTCTCAGAGTTTGAAAGCCTACCTAGAGTCACTTCTCTGGAATGAGATGCACACATGCAAAATTTGCATATCCAGGAGCTAATTAGGAATCAAGGCCATATCAAGGCAGGGAGAGTACCCCATGTGCCATGTCTGATATTTCTGAGCAGTGAGTGAAGAGCATGGGAGCAAAGAGACTTGTTTATGCAATGAAAAGGGGCAGGAGAGACAGACAGAATCTCACGGGCAGTACTCAAAGTGCCATGAAAATGGAATGCAAATCTTCATCCTTTCCCTTCAGGTTCAGAAATTTAAAAATAAATAGGGATAGGACTGAGATGGAGCAGGAAGCATGTCAGTGGAGAGAGAGCCTCATTACCATAATGAGACACTTTGAGACACTCTACTCTCCTCAGCAGAGATCCCATTGCCCTGTACAGACATTTAAACCAGGCAAATGCAGCATGGTTTTTGCATTCCCTCTCCTGAAATACCTCCTCAAAACTTCCTGTGGCTCTAAAGTTGATACAAAACCACTGTGATGTGATGGTTGGTCTGCACCCATATTTCTTGGTCCTTCCCGGCATGGTCTCTGTGCTTGTCCAAGGCTCAGCTCTATGGTTAAGAAAACCAGGCAGCCAATTTTTGCCTCTTGTGTCAAAATACGTGGCTTAAGTACATCACTGCTGAATAACCAGGTAAGAGCAACCTGCTCTAGTGGTGGCATCCCTGCCAACGGCATAGGTTTGAATGAGATGATCTTTAAAGTCCCTTCAAACCCAAACCATTCCACAATTGTGTGGTCACATCAGAGAGACGTGACCTTCCCGGTGGAGATGAAGGAAAGGACTGAGTAAGAGGGATCCTTCACAGGCAATCAGTGCAGCAGTTAACAGGAGAACTTATCCTTTCAAGTTAAGGGCTTCAGGAACTGTTGGGAGTGATGAGGATGTTGTTATCTCACCACTCCTGATATATTTTTGGAGCTCAGTTCCACTGACCCATTGTTTTCTGAGAGAAGGGGAAAAATGTCTCTTTTTGAAGTGCAATGTGTTTAGAGCTTCATATCAGCTGAAAAATGTCTTTCGGGGCTGGGGAGGGACAGACCAACTCTTTGCTATCTCCCCTGAATATTTCCAGGTTGGGGGAAAAGATAGAAAAATGGTTTGGGGTTTTGAGTTTCCCTTCTTATCGCAGGAAAAAACATAAAGAAAGAGAAAATGAGTGATGAGAAACCGTGGATTTTTCCATGCAAGCAAAAGCCAAAAGGGCTGTGCCTTGGAGCCGAGTGCGGAAACAGGGCAGGCGTTGGAGGATTTTCCCCTCCAAGCTCGAAAAGAAATAAGAAGCTGACTGGCTGGTCTTGAATAACCCCTCCTGAGCCTGTGAAACCAGGCACAATTTTTCATCAGAGCTGAAAATATCCACCTCCCCCATCCATTTTTTTTTCCTCCCACCCTTTCCTCCGTGACGCCACGGCCCCGGGCGCGGCGGAGCGGCTCTCTGGAGGATGCTGTCCAGCGTCCATCAGAGCTGGCAGTGCCAGCAGGGGACACGGGCTGCAGTGCCAGGCTCCACGGCCAGTGACGTCCTGTCTGCCCGGTTCTGATACAAACAGAAAAGCCCTCGGGGCTGGCACGGGGGAAATGGGCTGAGGAAGGTCCCACACTTCCTCTCAATACCGTGTTTTCCCAACGCTGACATTCCCAATGCTGGCAAGTTCTCTCCAGCATTCCCAGCCATCAGCTTCCAAAGTGGCTCACTGTAGGATCCTTCCAGACCAGTGGTGTCACCTGTGTTGGAGTCCTGGCAACACTCACCCACCCCAGGTGAGTTCTGCTCAGCCTGAGCTTCAACTTGAAGTCAGTATTTGTGCGTTTTGCTCTGAGTACAATTTTTTTTGCCTGAGTTGGGTTGGTCCCAATGAAAAATTGCCTTTTTCCTCTGTGCAGCGCAGATCTGGCCTCGCTGTACATAATATGCCATGTGTTCCCAGCAGGATTCAGCCCTTCCAAGGCCTACCCTGCAGCCAAATCTGATCTACATATTTACGAGCTTGTAAACAGGACGGGGCGGGTGAGTTCACATTCTTAGAAAACCAAGTGCAGAGAAAAGAACTTCTGAGTTGGAAAAACAAAGAGTAGTCTTGGGCCCGACCCAGCAAACACAGTGGTTTTTCCAAGACTTGGATGGATTGCTTGAGAATCATTCCCTTCCATTCCTTTTCTACAGTATTTCTCAAGTTCACCTTTTCATTTGGGAAAAAATACACATTCCCAATGTTTCTGAGCAGAGTGGAGGAGGCAGCTTGGTAGAAAAGGAACATTTTATCTTGGAGGTGAGTGGAAACCAGACTTGTGTTTGCAGAAGCCACCAAAGAACAACAGTTCCTTTCAAAGGGAGGTTTAAGGAAGGTGTTAAAAGGAGTTGAACAGCAGAAGGCAACTGGAGGGCTCATCACGAAGTACCACTGTCAATAAATGCAAGGAGTAGTCTGGAACAGTAATTCCTAAACTGTGCTCTCCAGATCTTGACAGTCCATGAAGGCCTGGTAAATGGTTCATGGAAAACTAGAGTGTAGGGAAGCCAGACAGCAAAAATGTTGGGGATTAACAGTTTGTCACAGAACCATGGAATGATTTGGGTTGGAAGGGACCTGAAAGATCTCATTCTAGTCTTGGCCATGGGCAGGCACACCTTCCACTATCCCAGGTTGCTCCAAGCCCTGTCCAACCTGGCCTTGGACACTTCCAGGGATTCAAGGGCAGCCACAGCTTCTCTGAGCAATTGGTTCCAGAGCTTCTCCACCTTCTGAGCAAAGAACTTTTTTCCTAGTAACTCATCTGAATCCCTCCTCTTTCAGTTCAAGAACATTTCCCCTCATCTTATCACTGCTCCTGTAAAATCAATGCCTATGGTTGGATTTTTGCCCATCAGACATTGCACCTATGGTTTATTCCTGCTGAGATAGCAGCAAGTCAGGTTGTCTGTAAATGTTTTCATTCCCCAAGCTGGTCATCCTGCCTGTGGTTCCCCGAGGTGTGCTCAGGGAAGAGGTTCCCAGGCTCAGGCACAGCACGAGCTCAGGATGCTCCAGTTTGGAGAACGGAGAGCCCTGGGAATGCTCCTCTCTGAGCGAGCTCTGCACTGCCCTGGAGGGAGCTTAGCAACCCCACAAGGCCATTGTGTTCGTTCAGATCCCGAGCCAGATGGAAATTTTCTTTTTAAAGGCTGCCCCGAGCGTGTTTCCTCTGGTGAACCATCCAGCACGGATCTCAGCCATGCTTACTCCAACATCAGCACATGGATTGCAGTCTCCTTCCTGCTCAGACAGCAGGACAAGAGTTCTTGACATGCAGCTCAGTTGCCCTGACTTTTTCCTTCTCTCAAGAGACTCTTTTTTTTCCTTCATTTGCATCTGGTAAATAAGAACCTTCCTGATATCTCCCTTTGGATTTGTCAGACTGATCAATCTTGTCTTTTTTTTTTTTTTTTCCCTAATTTTATTTATGTCCTTTTGCTGAGTCTTATGATTCTAAGATTTGTTTTAAGGTTCCCTCTGGGGCTGGAGGCTATTATTTGTGAATCAAGGAACAAGCAGTTGGACACACATATATCTTTCCCAAGCATAAGGAGCACTGCAAAAATACTACCTTTAAGGGAGTCTGTACTAAAAGTCAGATGTCAAACGCCTACATCTTTGTCTTTCTTTTAATTTTGTGGTTAATTTCAAAGTCCATCTTCCTGTTGACCATGCTTAATTCAGCACTATCTGTGTCCTGAATCTGCTGCCAAGGCCGCCTTCTTGGAGGATGAACCAAGCAGCTAAAAAGGCTGTTCCAGGGCACTGTTGAAGTGAGTTAATGGGCAGCATGATCTGAGGGTATGGGTTGGAATTAGATGGTCTTCAAGGTCCCTTCCAACCCAAACCATTCTGTGATTCTGTCATGAAGGCATTGCCTTAACCATTTAAAAGGTTTATTACAGAGTTTGGTTTGCAGTATCCAAGACCAGGTCTGGTTTCAGAATTTCTCTCCCTTTCCTCTGCCTAGTCCTGCCTGAGTAGAGTCCACGGAGCTCCTGTAAAAAATCAAGAAGCAGGAAAAACTCATGGAATCACAGAATAGCAGGTTAGAAGGGACCTGAAGGACCATCTGGTCCAACTTTTCTTGGCAAAAGCACAATCTGCACAGGATGGTCCAGCACCATGTCCAGCTGAATCTTAAAAGTGGAATCCACCACTTCCCTGGGTAAATTATTCTGATGGCAGATTGTTGTCATGGTGAAAAATTGTGTGCAATAGGAATATCCCCAGGAATAACTTGTACCCATGACCCCTCATCTTTTCCAGGTGACTCCTTGTAAAAAGGGAGTCACAATTTCTTAGTAGCTACACAGTGACAAAACCTCCCTCTCAGCCTTCTTTTCTCAAGAACTTAGCAAGCTCAGTTGCCTCAGCTTTTCCTCACATGACAGCTTCCCAGGGTTTGGATCATCTTCCTGGCCACTCTCTGGATCTTCTCCAGCCTGCCCGCATCTCTTTTGCCTGGTGGGGACCAAAACTGAACTGTCACAATTCCTTCTTCATCTCTACTGGTGATGCTCATGTTGATGCAGGTCTTCCTGCAGGGTGGCCCCCGTTCCTGAAGTGTCCACTTCCTCATTCTGTTTGGTATCATCAGGAAAATTCATCAGGATACACCTGATCCCATCATCCAGATTGCTTATGGAGATATTAAACAGTGTTGGGAATGATACCGATCCCACTGGTGACAGGTTGCCTGTTTGGGAAGAAGCTTTTTACCACCCTTCCCTGGGTGTGCCCTGTCAGCCAGTTCCCCACTCACTGCACAGATCACTTTTCCAGACCAAAGTGCATCAGTTTCTCCAGGAGACTGTGGAAAACCGTATGGAAAACCTTGGAGAAATCCAGCCAGACAAGATGCACCACTCAGGGCTTCTTTTGGTGGTATCCACTGTGTGCTGCAGGTACAGCTTCTCCCTACAGACCTTGGTATCAACCCCTCTGCAGTAGCAGGCCACAGTTCCTGAGTTATTCCTTTGTTTAAAACATGACTTTCTTCTTTAGAGATCCCTCATGAAAGACGGAATGTGGTGTATCCCTTGCAGGGCACGAAGGTTTTGTGCATGGGACATCCAGGTCTTTGGAAGGAAGATGCAATGGATGAAATTACCTTCTGGGGGTTTGCTGATGGTGATTTCAGTTGTGAGTCCCCAGATGAAGAGTCAGTGCCCTCCCAAGAAGGATGATATATTAGAGGATTTGGATAATTTAGCCTGGAAAAAGAAGGCTTTGGAGTGATCTAATTGTGGCCTTCCAGCACCTGAAGGGAGCATATGAGAATGATGGAGAGAGACAATTTACAAAATCATGGAGTGACAGGAAAAGGGAGATGGATTCACATTGAAAGAGAGTAGGTTTAAATTAGATATTAAAAAAAATTCTTCCCTGTGAAGGCGGTGAGAGGCTGGCACAGGTTTCCCAGAGAAGCTGTGGATGCTCCATCCCTGGAAGTGTCCAAGGCCAGGCTGGACAGGGCTTGGAGCAACCTGGGCTAGTGAAAGGTGTCCCTGCTAATGGCAGGGGATGGAACTTAAATGATCTTTCAGGTCCCTTCCAACCCAAACTATTCCCTGGTTGTATGATTGAACCTTCTTTGGGCCCCCTCACCTGTCTCTAATCATATCACAAAAGCACTTCCCCAATAATATCCAGAAAATTACAAGTTTAGCTTCAAACTAAGAGCAGCTATACTATTTTTTGTTTAAAAAAAAAAGGGAGGGGGAGGGTGGGAAATAGAAGAGTGGGAAAAAAGGCCAGTTTGTGGTCTCAAGCCCTTGGAGCAAGAGCTGTAGAGCAGAGGAGATACTTCATAGGATCTTGCCCAAAGCCTGTCTTGTGCCCCGTGCAGTTCTCCTATGGTCCTACCACGTAATTCCTGTCTTGTGAAGTTCAGGATCTCTGGCTGAGCAAGGGGTGCTGTGGCAGCCCACCAGCCTGGATCTGCAGTGTGGAGCAGAAGCTTGCATTCCATGCCCTGTGATGTGGCACCAGGGCATCTGGAGGTGGTTAAGGGAGTAGAGTCTGCTGGGGCAATGTTGGGGGGCTGCAAAGTCAATTCCTTATGTTCTTTTGAGGATGGGCTTTGGAGTAAATTGTTCCCTGGACCAAATTAATCTGGAGGGGTCTGGTTGGACCATGCTAAGCAAATTAGCACTATTCACAGTTCTTGAAATTACTTGTGAAGTTTCTGTCAGGGAACAGAGTAGATGAACCTGTGTGGCTTTTCACTTCACCTTCCACTGGTGAAATTCTTCCCGTGATCAAAGTCCTGTCTTGCACGGGGGAGAAACTGGTGCATGGGAAGCTTTGGCAGCTTCTCAGAGAGCATCAAACCATCAGATGATCATGACATTCAGGGTGAAATTCATCAGGAATAACCTTGGATGCCCGTGATGTGGTTGCCACAAGCCAAGAGTCTGAGTCCAGGCATCTGAAACCTGGTGTGATCCATCTGGCACTCCGAGTGACTTATACTCAAGATGAGAAGGATCACTCCACTCTCACCACAAAATCTGCCCTCTAAGCCATTGACTGTAAGAGGAGCCCCAGGACCTGTTCAGGTGCCTGAACTCAGTCAGGTGATTCACACAAGAGCCACACTTTTCAGGAAATCTGATGCCTCATAAACATTCTCACATCAATGGCTCCAACCAGTGGTCCAAATTCCCAGGATTACTCTGGGAAGATCTCAAATAGTTGAGGAGAATAAAGGGCAATTTTGGTCAAAGTCCTACTGATGTGCAGCACCTTAGAAAGTTTTGGGGACATCTCTAGGACCATACTCCTAAATGTTGGGAGGTTTGGGGGCCATGAATTTGACAGTGAATGACCAGAACAAGGCTCTGATTCATTATCCTTCTCTTGCTGACACACAAACCACACTCAGACCTCAAATTTGAGATCCTGCTTGAGAGTGTTGGTGTTTTCCAGAGCCCTTGACTGGCTTCTCCTTCCTTTGCAATTTCCCCACCACTGCCAGACAAAAGTTTCCCTGATCTCCATCACACCTAAAGCTCTCCTCCATCCCCACCAGGACCCACACACCAGGTTTTCACACCTCACTATGGGCTTTGGCATGGCCAAGGGCTCTCCAGGAGCATCCGTTCAATCATGAGCTGGGACAAAACACTGCCTAGAAGGTCAGCAATGGTCAGGGGAGTGGTGGCTTCTCCCTGCTTCTCTTTGGGCCAGACCAGGATGCAGAAGTTGGACACACAGGCAGCAGAGAGACATGCAGGCAGCTCATTGGGGCTTTCATTGGGAAGCTGCTGCTTATCTGTGACATTGTTTATGGGGTTGGCTGGAGGGCTGACAGGCCTGAGGAATTCCACCCGATATCCCAATGCCATCGTCCTCCAGGGAAAAGGCTTGAGTGGCTGTGAACATGCTGTCCTCCTCCCCAGGCCAAGCAGCTCTTGGATCCATCCTAGGAGGGCAGTGAACTCCCTGATCACTCCAAGACACACCAAGGAGGTGTTAACCCTCTGGGGACCCTGATGTGCCTACCAATACCCAGTGGAGGTGGTTAATAGAGAACAGAGGGGAAGGTCAGGCAAGACCAGTCAGAATCTGAGTCCCACACACTGGGAGAAGTCCTTGCTGAAATCCAGCCCGTTCTCCCACAGCTTGGCAGCTGCATCAGGGGGCTGGGGGAGGAGCTGGCGAGGAGAGATACAAGCTGGCTATTGAGCAGAAAGGGGCAGCTCATGATTATTTTGGAGCAGATTTAATTGATTTACTTTGTGAGAGTCAGAAAAAAAGAAGGAAGAGAGTGAGGGTCAATTTAGGTTGGATGCAGGGAAAAGGTTTTTGAATATGAGGATGGGGAGGCCCTGGCACAGGGTGCCCAGAGAAGCTGTGGCTGCCCCTGGATCCCTGGAAGTGTCCAAGGCCAGGTTGGACATTGGGGCTTGGGGCAACCTGGGCTAATAGAAGGTGTGGAATGAAATGGGCTTTATGATCCCTTCCAACCCAAATCATTCCATGATTATCTGACTTCCTTTGACCAGGAGGACCCATAGTGACTAGCTGTGGTACCTCCTGTGCCAGGGCTTTTTCTCTACCAGCTGCAATTCTTTTGACTTGCTGCTCTGATACTTCCCAAGGTAGCCCTCAATTCCCTCCTGAACCTTTGAGGCCACATCCAGGAGAAGCTCAGGTGATGGCAAACCTGTCCCCACCACAGCCCTAATCCTACATATGGATCTCTGGAGGTTCCTAACTCAGAAACAGAGTGGTTCACACACTGGTTTTGTGGGGTTTGGGTTTTTTTGTTTTGGTTTGGTTTGGGTTTTTTGTTTTTGTTTTTTTTTTTAATTTTCCATGAGTTTGGCCAATCAATTTTTACCTCCTGCTTGCAGGGACATCCAGAGCTGAGCAACCTGCTGTGAGATGAACCATGTCCTCTTCTTAGCTGTTCACCTGCCACCTCCTGTGGGAGGTTCCACCTTCCCTCTCCTATGGTGACAGCTGTAGGATCCAGCTCTCCAAAAGTTTTGGGGTTTTTTGCAGGCCTATTACTGATACAAGGCCCACAACAAGCAACAGCAACACTTTTATCAGTGTCGAACAGTCCTGCTGGTCCTTGCATTTCCAAGTTGGGGCAGCACTGGGACATGACTTTGTCCCTTTGTTTTGCCCACCTCCTCCCATGTCTGCAGCATTCCTGTGCTACGGACTATTCAGGACATGCTGCAAAGCAGGGACCTTTTAGAACAAAGATGCCCTTGCCAACTAAGCCTGCTCATGAATTCTGGCTGTACACTGGGAGCCAGGGCCAGAATTTAGATTGGACTGGCTCCACTTGCATTGGTGCATTTGTCCTTTTTTTTTTTTTTTCTTGTTTTGCTTTTCTTGAGTGCTGAACACTGGGACCAGCAACTCTCCAAACAATCCAAGTGATATCACCTTCCAGTGAGTCATGGGGAGGGCAGGGTGGAGAAGGGCAGGCAAGGAAAGATCATGAGATTGTGTTAGCTCTAACAACCTAAAAAAAAAGAGATATGTGTTTGGATACATGGAGGGCAGATTGCACAGATTGCATCCACTGCCACCCACCACAGAACGTCACAGTTTTGGGAAGCATGCCCATGGCTCCAGAGATTTTTACCTGCCTGGTTTTCCCAAAATATGAGCAGAGTGACATTAACAATTAATTTTAATTTTTTTTTTAAAGGTATGAGCACATACTTTATTGACTCGACTTTTGCATCACCAAAAAATTGAAGTTCAATCTTCAGGTCATGTTTAGTCTGTAACTGCAGTCACTTTGCAAGGTGCAAACAGGCTTTTCCTGAGCTCACCTGCAGCTTTCTTAATTTCTGAATGATCCTGATGATAATTATTTAGGGCTACAACAGAACATGCAGCCCTTGCCTTGCCCCAGCTCTGTCAAATTCAGATTTTGCCAGATGTGGGATGATCTTTTATAAAATTGTGGAAGGAATAAACTCCCCAAATGAACTGTTAAGACCTCAGCATTATTATTATAAATTCTGATGGGTGTCCCTAAGGTGAGTGACACCATCTCCTCCTCCCTCAGCCCATGAGATGTTGAGCTGGATGCCCAGGAGAGGTGTCCAAAGGGCTGATTTGGAGTGCACAGCAAAGGCTCCTCTTCAAACAAGACCAGGTTTCCTGTTGGATTGTGACAAAGATCCTACAGAAATCGTGTTTCCTGTTCTTTGATGTTGCCCTGTACTGGCCTTGAAGCTTTTGGGGACCAGATCACAAAAAAATTGCTCTTACACCGAGATAAACTGAAGTGCTCATGCATGACTCTGATGATGCATGATGCTGTTCCTGATCTTTTACTCACATTCTGTATTTCTGCACCTTGGACACATCCTTCTGTGTCCATCACAGAGCTCTTCAAGTGTCCCTCACTCAGTAGTGACTTTCACTTACTTATATAGGAAATGTTACAAAGCCCAGCCCAAAAACTCTCAAAGTGTTGCTGCATATTCAAGTATATGAAAGCAAGAACTGATTTCTTTGATTTTTTACACATTCCCTAAAAAAGACCCCTCAAATCCTCTTATGTGCAGCCTCCCAGTGGCTATCAGAAGATTCTGATGCTCCAGCATGTGCAGAGGAGCTATTCTGGGGACTCCCTGCCCAGCTCTGTTAGTCCCAGGGTGAGGAAATGAGGAAACTGTGGATGCACTCAGGACACGTCCCTCCCGAGGGGCATGCTTATTTGCATGGTAATGAGGATGGTAATAGGTCCCTTGTCTTCGTATGTACACAAGGTTCTCACTGGGTGAAAACCAGCCAGAGTTGAAATTCAGAGAATTCATAGCTTCTTTTCCTTTTCAACTTGTGTTTTCTATCTGGATGCAAAAGACAAAGCACGTAGTACAGAAACTGCATTGTGCCCTGAACTGCTAAACACCAGATAGAAGTTATTATTTTAGCAACCATCAGGCTGTTTAGGCAAGCACCAATCTCTTAAGTAGCCTGGCTCAAGCACTAATTACCAGTTGAATTTAAAAAGAGACCCTTCTTTTATTTGCTTTGTTACCATAGTTTTTTGTTTTCTTTTCCTCTCTCTTGAAGCTAAAAAATGCTTCACAGAGCTGCAGCTCCTCTGAGAACCCAGAGCACGCTGCAAACAGGGTTCACAGCAATCCTGTGAAGAGTTCATAGTAATTAACCCTTTCTCTGTGGGGAAACTGAGGCAGGAAGCCTCTCCCTGACAAGGGAATAAGCAGGATTGCATGTTGGATGAAGTCCTTCATCTTCCTAGGTCCCATTTCCTGACACATCCATGGTTCCTGTAGGTCCAGGGAGGTGGGTTGGGGGCACTATGGAAAAGGGGGGTGGCCCCAGCACCACTGAGGTGGCTCAAAGCTCCTGGTTGTCACTTAGGGAGGTGTTTCTGATGGGGTTAAAATCAAAACTGGTGATTCTAGCAGCACAGAGCCAACCTGTAGATCTCAGCGCTGTCCCCAGGAGAATAAACTCCTTTAACCTACAACAACCAAGGTGAGGTCATTGCCTCTACAAAACTGACCCCTGTGTTAAGGGAACTGACAGGGAAGATGCAGACAGACTATTTATGAGGGCATGGAGCGACAGGACAAGGGGGAATGGCTTCTGACTGGCAGAGGGCGGGGTTAGATGGGATATTGGGAAGGAATTGTTTCCTGTGAGGGTGAGAAGGCACTGGCACAGTGTGCCCAGCGAAGCTGTGGCTGTCCCTGGATCCCTGGAAGGGTCCAAGGCCAGGTTGGACATTGGGGCTTGGAGCCACTTGGGATAGTGGGAGGTGTCCCTACCCATGGCAGGGGGTTTGGGATGAGATGATCTTTCAGGTCCCTTCCAACCCAAACCGTTCCATGATTCCATGATCATTGCTCCGTTCAAAGCCACAGCCTGCACCACCAGCAGCTACTCATTAAGCTGCAAATGCCTTCATTTCCAGGAGGGCCCTGACTCTTCCCAGCACAGAGATGTCAGTCCTGCTCACTGTCCTTATTCCACACCTCCTTCAGCACGCACTGACAGCCAGCCTGAGCTCCTGCCTGCCTTGGGTGGGCATTCAGCAGATATTTAAGCTGCTTTGCCTGCCCAGCCACCATAAAATGCTGGGATCTGTCTGTCTTCTCCCACATGCCTGTGATGGAGTTGCCCACGTACCTAATGTTGAGTCTGGCTGAAATGTCTCCATTTTTTAGGGATGGATGTATGAAAGCTTTCCTGGAACCAGTTCTCTGAGTTTCCTGGAGGGTGGTTTTCCTTCAGCAAACAGCCTGAGAATCTTTTATGTAGTTTCAGTCAGGATTTTCTGGCTCCTGGTACCTGTTTTGCTGTTTTGACACCAGGCTTAGGAGCGCAGGGGAAAATAATAATGATATCTGGAGTTAATGTTATTTACTAAAATACAAATTAACGCTCAGTCACATGGTGGCATGATTTGTCATCTGCAGCTAAAATTAAAAGAAATTAAGGCTGAGTCAGAAAGTTATTTCAGATTCAAGTGGGGAATGCTGTTCTGAGGCCATGTGGGGGCAACACTGACATCTTCTGGCTCAAAAAAAATATATCTCCAGCTTTTTCACCGAGAAAACCACTGGGAAACTCAGCAAAAACCTAAGGAGGGACTGGGTGGACAAAAGTGTTTTAAAGTATCAAGGACAAGCTTTGGGGCAGTGGATGTTATCTGAGCCCACTTTAACAGCCCCCCTTAGCATCACCACAGAATCTGAACAGAGGGTGTGTGACACTGATGATCCAAAATACATGAGAGGAGGAGGTGAAGGGGTATTGTCCTTCTCTGAGTGCAGGTGACAAGGCTGTGGCCATACTTTTATGCTGAAGTCTGTACGTGTGGAGGCAGTAAATTACCTGAAAGTCACATTCCACTAGGCCGTGTTGCTCCACGCCCCATCCAACCTGGCCTTGGACAGTTCCAGGGGTGAGGAGACACAGTTTCTCTGGGAAACATGTTCCAGGGTCTCACCACCACCACCACACCATCAGCCTTTTCTACACATCTCACCTCTTCCAGGCGGGATTGACCACCACCCTGTAGCAGTGAGGCAGGAAGGTGAAATGCTGCTGCCTTCTCGATGCAGCTCCTCCAGAAGCCGCTCGGAGTAGGCCGCGGGAGCAGCCATTTCCAGTCCGTGCACACACACACCCCACAGACAGCTCAGCGAAGGAAAGACAGGAAACGGCCTCCTGTATGAGGAACTCCAGCGAGGGTTTATTACATCCACCACGCCAAAGGGATCAGGGACAAAAAACCAAGATCAAAAGTGTGCACAGGGTTAAGTGTGGGATCAGGAACCAATGGTCTTAGGGCACAGGGGTGGTACAAAGGGCAGGGCAAAGGGCAGTGCCCTATAGGGGACACGGGGCAGGCCACTAGAGATACCACACCCAATGGGGAAACAGGGAAAGGAGAAACCACAAGAATTACCCATATTTCCCCATGGGGACATATGGGGAAAGAAAACTGAGGTAGATCACATAGTGCTGCAAGGCACCATGGGGGAAGTCTNACCACCACCACACCATCAGCCTTTTCTACACATCTCACCTCTTCCAGGCGGGATTGACCACCACCCTGTAGCAGTGAGGCAAGAAGGTGAAATGCTGCTGCCTTCTCAATGCATCTCCTTCAGAAGCCACACGGAGTAGGCCGCAGGAGCAGCCATTNTGGGGTCCAAAAGTTTCCACACCACCCTTCCCACCTTACTCTGCCGCATCCTTCCACCTCCTCTAACCATATTCCTTCCAATCTCTCCCAAGGTTCTTTCTTCCCGTCCCTGAAGCCCTCCGAAATCGTCTTCAAGATCATCTTCTGGCTGGGATACTTCAACAGCTGCGTGAACCCCATCATCTACCCGTGCTCCAGCAAGGAGTTCAAGCGCGCGTTCATCCGGCTGCTCAAGTGCCAGTGCCACCGGCGGCGACGGCCCATCTGGAGGGTCTACGACCACCACTGGAGAGGGGCCTCCATCAACAGCTCGGTGCAGGACTCAGAGACAGACCTACGGCCCAGGATTAACACCCTGAACAGCTCCTTCATATTTAACTCCTCCTTCCAGGAGAGAGCCAGTAAGAGGCGAACGCTCAGCTTCAAGGGCTGGAAAATGCTCACCCCTTTCCAGAAACCAGCATCTACCCAGCTGAAGGAGAAAATGAACAGCCTTTCTAACAAGATCCGGGGTGGCTCCAGCAAAGGGGGGGTGACAGCCACCTACAAGACAGAGGTGGAGTCTGTCTCGATTGGGATCCCTCATGATTTCACAGAAACCATCGACTACCAAACCCATGACTTAACAGACTGCTGTGGGCTGAGAGAAACAGATATTTGAAGCCTCTGGGGCAGCTGTCGATGGTTTCTTTAGAGGTATCCAGCAGAAACATGGAGGGATACCACCTGTGGGTCTGTCAGTCAGGCTGGAAGAACCAATCAGGTATTAAATGCAGTTGCCCAAAGGTTGTCCAAGCATCCCCCACATGGAGCTCAGCCCCTTCTCTGGGATTATGGGTTCCTCAAATTAGAGCCAATGGCATATCCCATTCTAACAAGCCACAGCAGGAGGAGAAGGTGTGGATATGACCTTTGGGCAAGAGCTGTCTCCTCTGGTGGATGGTTGGCTTTGGCTTTGGAAGAAGCTGTGCAATTAAGGGAAACCAGGATGTCTCCTTTGCCTTAAAAACATCACAGTGAAATCTAATGGAAAGATTGAATCCCAAAAGTTGCCAACCCTGCCTTAGTACATGTGGTCATGTTTCCATCCAGAGGCAGCACCCAGGAAGGACACTGCCAAGCAGCAGCTGGTAGCTGATCCTTTATGTAGGTGGGTTGGGAGCTTGTAAGTCCTGAACAGGACATCCAGACAAGGGCTTGGCCTTGGAGGGAGAGCAGACTAGGGTATTCCCAAGCAAAGTGGTGGGATCCTGGCTCTCAGTCATCATCTCTGCAGTGGCCACAGCGTTGGCCCTTCCACATCACCTGGTTTTAGGCCAGAGGAGTATTCCAGATGTGTGCACTGTTGCCAAGGGGTGTACAGGTCTCTCTCCTCTAATTCCATCCTGTGAAGCATTTTGCATTTCACTTTCCAGTGAAGCACTTGCAACCCACCTTGCTTTAGTGAACATCCACCTGTGACACACAGAGAAACCAGCTCCTTTTGGTGTCAGTCATCCCCAAACTTTCCTGTCCCCTTCTTTGCTCTCACTGTTTTTCTCAAAAAACGCAGGATAAAAATGCATCCCAGGGGCTTCGCTCAGGACAACAGGAAATGGCCTCAAGTTGTGCCAGGGAAGATTTAGGGTGGATATTAGGAAGAATTTCTTCACTCAAAGGGTGGTCAGGCACTGAACGGGGGTTCCCAGGGCAGCGATGGAGTCACCGTTCCTGGAAGTGTTCAAAAGACATGTGAAGTGGCACTTGAGATGGCTTAATGCTGAATGGGATAGTGCTGGGTTAATGGTTGGATTCCATGATCCAAGAGGTCTTTTCCAACTTTAATGATTCTGTCATTCTGTAATGCAGGTCCTCAGCCAGCCTGTGCTGTGGCTCAGGAAAGGTGGGATGGCTGAGTTTGGAAGTTTGCATGTCTACTGCCCATGGAGTCCAAGCTGAAGTGGAGCTGAGGTGCAGTTGGAGCTCCCTCAAGTAAAGAGATCTCCTCCCCAGTCAGAGTCACACTCATGATCCTTCACCCAAAGGACTTCCCACATGCTTAATACATCAAACTTTTGGTGGCTGCCAACAATTGCCTTGGTTGTGTCAAAAGTAATAACAATTAAAGTGGGTTTTCCCTGCTCACAGTCCCAGAGTGTGAGCACCCCTCAGGAGGGCACCACAGCCTACTCCAGGAAACTCAAGGAGCTGAAGCCATGGCAAGCCCACCTTGACCAGGCAGCTCAGGAAATGGCCACCCAAACTCTACTTGGCCATGGATTGCAGGCACTGGTTTGAAAATTCAGGATGATTTAATCAAATTTCAGACAATGAGCCCCAAAGAGAGACCATCAGGTTAAGCCATGAGCAGGAGACATGTAGGTGATGGAGGCAGAGGACAGGTCTGAGGCAAAGTGCCTCAAGCCAGGGAACTAAAGAACAGGAATGTGAAGTCCTGAGGGGTGGAAACATGGCACTGAACGTGTCCTGGGTGGAGACTGCTCCACATCAGCGCTGCCCCTTGAACCCATGAGGAGCCTTTCATGGAGGTGCCTGCAGCACATCCAGCTCATCCCACTAAGGGTGCCTGCCAAAGGAAGATTGAAAGGCTCCCAGGCACAGCAAGGAGAATGTCACATTGCTTTCTGATGTTCTGATTTGCTGATGTTCCTGATTAAAGGAAAACAAAACAGGAGAGAAGTTGGACTTTTTTTTAATTTTTTACTCTTTTGTGCAGTGCATATTGACACAAGATATCTGGAGCTGGCCCTGTCTCAACACCCTTCACTTGATGCAGGACAAACTGGACCAATTATTGCACAAATAACAGCAGATTTTGTCCAGATATTTTCCTCCCAGCAGCAAACCCCAGCACTTACACTGAACTCAGACTCACAACGACCTGTATGATCTCCAGCATCTGCAAAACCAGCCTGAGGTTGCCAGCTCTGCCCAACCAAAGCAGGGCACTTCCCAACATCCCATGGGAATTTCTGTGGGCAAATACATTTTTTTTTCCCCTGTTTCTTTGGCTTTGAAGGGAAGTGAGACCTTACAGTGATGATGGGGTGACACAAAAAGTCATTTTGTAGTGTGAGGACTGCAGCTACCACTGGTTTCCTGGGTGTTTTTGGGATTCTGATGGGAGGCACTGGGGATGTGGCAGAGAAAGGACCAGGGAGAGGACAGTCCCTGAGTGCATTCATGACCAGACAGACAGACAGACATACACCCTTCACTCTGTTTATGTGTCACTCCCAAAATACCAGGCATTCTCCTACAAATGGGCAAACATCCCTCTATAAATGAAGATTTAGCAAATGCTGGCAACCAGTGCTTTCCCATAAATGAGCTGGTATTACTGCTTTCACTTCTCCCTGATCTTTTCAATATCCTTTTTCTTTTTTGTTGTTGTTTTTTTTTTTCCCCAACATTGAAATATTTATATCTACAGCCTCCAGCCCCTTGAAAGATTTTTGAGAAGGAAAAAAGGATTAGTCTGGAGGTTTGCTGCCTCTCCATCCCAAGTCTTTACAGACCTAGAGGGGAGAAAATAAAGTCTGTTTAAGTACACACATCACACGCACACATAAATGCCCAAGTTCTGGCTCAGTTACTCACTGTATTTGACCTGGCCCCAAGAGATGCCCTGGAAGGTGCTGTAGGAAAGCCTTCAGCTCTGCTGTGCTGCATTCAGGCAAAATACTTGGTTTTCACCCCACTTTCATTTGGCATCTTGCATCAGAAGTAGTGCCAGGACTGGACTCTGAGGCTGCTCATGCAGAGCTTCATTTAGAGGAGACAGGACTGTCTTTGCTGGCAGGGAGGAAGGAAAATCTTGTATGAAATATGACCTGGGTGTCTGGAATTGAGCATTTCTCCTTGAATCCCTGAATTTCCAAGCTCTCCCAAGTTTGGAAAAATGGACTCAGATTTTCAGGAGGTAAATTCATTCCGATCCCACAGATTTCCCTGGATCCACACGGGTGTGACCAGCTGAGGGAATGGCCCTGTTCCAGCAAATTTTCCAGGCAGGCCATTTCCCAAAGCACCTGCACCTCAGTTATCCATCAGATCCCACCTCACTGCACTGGCTCCGTGTCACAATTGCATTGTCAGACCTTGCTGCTTCAAGGAACCAAGAGTTGGGGGTGGAAAATGAGTTTTTGTGTCACTGGACTCTCCCAAGTCCATGAGGGAAGAAAGGTCCCTGTCAGCCTGAGCTGGGCTGCAGCTGGGTTGCATTACTATTGTTTACAGTGTGTATATAAGTGTACATTTTCTTTAGCAGAACATTGGAATTTTTTTATGTATAGATTTTTATTTTTCATCCCCAGATGTATTTATTAGCCGGAGTATTTCTGTTTTGTGTTTCAGGTTCTGCCAGATTGATGTAAGCTCTATGAAACAGAATGCACATATTTTTGTTTGTTTGTACCAAATACATGCACAAACCTGTCTAAAACGTTGTTGTGAATTGTTGCTGTGTCTGATTTTTAAAACAACGGTTATAAGGGATGAAGGAGGGAGGAAGAAAAACCTGAAAATTATCACTCTTGCTTATTTCTCTAAGACATTTCTTTTGCAATTTCACAAGGATAATCTTTCCCACTTGGAAGAATTAATGATAAAAGCAAGTCAGGAGAGGACACTCTCAGTTTCTTGACACACAGGCGTAGAGGGATTGCACCAGCCACATCTAGAGAGCAGGTTTAGTTGGGATATTAGGAAAAAATTCTTCCCTGTGAGGGTGGGGAGGCTCTGGCACAGGGTGCCCAGAGAAGCTGGGGCTGTCCTTGGATCCCTGGAAGTGTCCAGGGCCAGGTTGGATGGGGCTTGGAGCCACCTGGGATACTGGAAGATGTCCCTGCCCATGGCAGGAAGGTGGAATGGGATGGGCTTTGTGATCCCTTTCAACCCAAACCATTATGGAATTCTTATCTATATGATGCTTATCTGAGACTGGAAAGGGAAAGGCAGAAAGGAAAATCAAAAGGAGATCTAACATGAAAACACTGGATCAATATTTGATAGCAGTCAGAGGTGAAAATTACTTTGGAGAGTTTGTGGGAAAAAAATGGAGGATGGAAGAGATTGAGAATTACCTTGAAAATATCTTTGCACTTCTGCATATGTGTAATTTGACTCCTGTTTGCTTCTGTGATTATTCAGTTCAAAAAGGGTAGAATGGACTTAGAATAGGCCAAAGTTACAGGATAGTTTCCAGCCAAGGAACATTTAAATCAAATGGCACTGTGATGACTGAGAGTTCAGGTCTGTAAAACCAAGAGTGCTGGGGAGAAGACAAGCAGTGAATGAGTGTTCACTGCCTCTCATGGTACAAGAACTAAGTGACATCAAGTCCAATCATCAAAATGAACCGAGCAAGGTAATTCTTCACATGGCTCATTTTTGAATGGTGGAACTCATGACCACGAGATATTACATCTGTCTGCAGGGGTTAGAACAGCAATTAGGTGCCTCAGTGACAGATAAAGCCATCAAGGGCAGTTGGAAACATTTATATAATCTCTGAGCTGAGAAATCCCTGAGGCAGCAATTGCTGTCAGCTGGGAGGATATTTCAAGGGATATTTCACTGTTGACTTTTCCTTTCCCTCTATTCCTTCTGAATTTCCCGTGGTCAGAGAGAGGACTCAGAGTGATCCAAGCTCTGGGAAGGTCCAGCACTCTGTGTCCCTTCCCTCTGCACAGTGAGCCAAATCCATGCCAAAAGTTCACCCTGCATTTCCCTGCCCATAGGCAAAAATGAGGGGGATAAATGGAAAACTCATGTTTAGTCCCAAACGTACATCAAGTCAACAAAAGATTTTGCCATCCCTGTGTGCCAGTTCCTGCTGGGAAATTTCTTTTGCCACTCAGAAATTGAAAACCGTCCCCTTCAATAAAATGACTTTTACAATCTTTTCACAGGACAGGGATTGTAGCTGGGGCTGGGAGTTGCTCCAGAGGTTTCCCAAGAAAATTCAGCCATCCTGTGTGAAGGTTTCCATTTTTTTTTCCACTTTCAGACCTTTAAGGGTCCCTCTCTGGAGACTCACAACACAGAGAGTGACACTAAGGTCACTGACAAGTAGGTTTGGGGTTTTTTGGAAACTTCTGTGGGATTCAGCTCATGGATTAAAACCTCTCCATTCCAACGAGGCTATCCAAGACATCTGCACATGTCCGGAAACACGACAGAAAACATGATGTGCAAAAAGTGGCTCAGGATCATGGCAGAAGGACCTGGGCTGGGAGTTGGGGAAGTAAATGTTGGGCAAAGAACAGAGAGAAACGGAAAACTTGAGCCCTCCTTTTCTCTTGAGAAAAGAGGACACAGGATATTTACTGTGGTTGAACTCATCACCAAAAGTTAGATCAGGATGGACCACATCACCCAGCCCCTGTGACATCCTGGGACACACAGTCCTGCCAAGAGGCCAGGAAGGACAAATCAGAGATTGTAAATTACACTGAGGTCCATGGAGGCCATTAGAAAAAAAAGGTTTATAGCAAAAATGTTCAGTTCTAGTCAGTTCAATAAGCCAAACTTGCCCAAATTTAAAGATTTCCTGTGTGCAATGCTGGTGGATAACAGATGTCTTGGGGTTTGAGGGAAGGGTGTAGGCATCAAAAATAGGTTTTATGCACTTTCTGAGAACATTATCTGGCATTTATTGTGCCCAGATCTCCAATTTAACTTTTTATAATACAGCCTCGAGCAGGACATTTCACACAGTCTGGAGATTGCTGGACTTTCTTCACTTCTCTCCTTTGCCTTCAAAAAGACTGAGACAAGGAGGGACTCAGCCCATTTTAGTCCAGCTCACCATGGCTAAAAATCTCGCTAAAAGAAAGCATTTGGGATTTTCACAAAAAACCAAGGCCTGATCCAGCTCCTGTGCTGAAAATTTACTCTTCTTTTCTCCACAGTTGCTGTTTTTTGGATGAAAAAAAAAATAATAATAATTTCCTAAGGCATATAGATGATTCATAAATCTCACTGAAATGTGACACAATTAAGTTAGCAGCACTGCTGAGAGGAACAGCACTGCCTGTTCAAACCCCTCTGCTCTCCCCTGGCAGATCCATCGTTGCTTTAAAACCTGACAGAAAAACTGATTGGTGAGGAATTTGAGTTCAGCTGTGGCAGGACGGTGTTTTTGGAAAGAGGAGGTCCCAAATCTTAGCCCCATCCGTGGCCAGGAGGCTTCAGCTGGAATCATTAGGAGAGGAACACCACGGTCTTTCTCCTTGTCAGTGGAGACTTCCCACTCCCAAAGCTTGCAGGAGGTGCTTGAAATTCACAAAACTGACAGGAACACAAGAAAAGGCCCCCAAAAGCCCTAAACCCAGCATACACCAACAGGAACAAAAAGCCAAAGTTCACCTAGGCTGAAGTATCCCGAAAGCCCTTCCTCGTTTGCAAGTTGGAAGTTGGAATTTCTCCACACATCCTTGGGAAAAGGGTAAAATGCCCTTGGGTAGCCCTGTTTTTCTCACAGCAAGGTGGTTTTATGGGTTTAAAAGGTTTGCTGCCTTGACAGCACCATTGTTAATATGTGAGTAAATTTCCATTGTTTCATGCATGTTTATTATTGCAGTCCTCAGCAGATGATTCACGGAGCAAATCCAATTTCACTCTGATTGCTGTGGGGCTCTCATTTCTCAGCTGTTTCACAGTTTCAAGCTTAAATGCTGCTTCTTAAAGCTTTAGGGGACAGGGGAGAGGGCTTGACGGGGTATAAATGGGTGTATATATGGGTATAAATTGTATGGGTGTATATTCACATATTTGTATTAATAGATACGTCTGCTCAGATCTGCACATAAGCACAGATAAATATGTGTAAAATTTATCCTTCTAACACTCTCTCTGTGTCCTCTTTGCCAAAGCACTCACGGGACTCTGTCCCATGTCCTTCTCACGCTACCCAAAATTCCGTCTGTTCAGTGCAGCTGCTGAATTACCACATAAGTGATGCAGGAATCAATAATGAACATTCTAATATACCATTACTGAAATCTCTTGCCCAGCTAGGATGTGGATTCTCCACCACTGGAGTCCAGGCAAATATTTATCGTGGGTGGCATTTCAGATAGGATGGATTTGGAGGCTTCTGAGGCTCCTGTGAGCTGCATAATTCCATATTCTGTACTGCTCCAGGTATTTGCTCTCACTTTTTTTTTTTTTTAAGGAGCTTGTTAAAAAGAGAGAGAGCAACTTTTTAGATGACTAGATATAGTGACAGGACCAGGGGGAATGGCTTTAAGCTGAAACAGGGCAGGTTTAGATTGAATATTAGGAAGAAATTCTTCCCTGTGAGGGTGGGGAGGCCCTGGCCCAGGCTGCCCAGAGAAGCTGTGGCTGCCCCTGAATCCCTGGAAGTGTCCAAGGCCAGGCTGGACAGGGATTTATTCTTTTCCACAACAAACTCCCAAGGAATTAGAAACTGGGTTTTTTTCAATTTTTGTGACTTGGCCATCTATTTCTGGTTGCACAACAGGTATTTATCCCACCTCCAGCTTTTCAAACTGAGCAAAGATGAATAATTGCCCCAACAAACTGCCTGTGAAAAGGAATAAATGCACCCCTGCTGATTAATGTACCAGGAGACGTGATTTAACTTTCGTTTCCAGTCTCCACTTTCTCCAATCAGCCTCTAAATTATCATCTTTGCTCTGGCACAGTGCTGTTCCTGAGAGTCTCACAGGCTCCAACTGATCCCAGCCTCTCAGGATCTGGGAAGCAGGACTTTGTCATTCAGCAGGCAAAGGAACAGAACATCCACTGGCAGGGAAAGGAAAAATAAAAATTAAAAATTAAANCCAGCAATTTATCTAATTTCTGTTTTATTTTTAGCCCCCACTCTTTGCATTAAATTTTTCTACTGAGGGCCCCCTCAGCTATATTTGCCATTGGATATTGGCCAGATCAGTTGTGGGATTTTTGACTCTTTTCATTTAGGTATTTATTTTGGAGGAATTTTTTAGCAGAGAGAAGAACCTGACTGACAGCCTGAGAGGTCTCTCTCTCATTCCATCCTCTCTTTAAACCAAGGAATTGGATTTTGACACTCAGGGCATTCAAAGAAGGGGTCATCAACGGGCCTCAAATTGCTGGATATTTCTAGTTCCTTTTTCATCCCACATCTCCTTCCAGGATCCAAGCTATCCTGTGCCAGCAACTGCCTCCCATCTGCTGTCCATGGCTGTGTGTAATTAATTTATCAATTATAAACCATCATGACCAGCCTCACCATCCCTTTTCCAATGAAGGAATCCTGTCCCAGAATCCCAGAATTATTTGTGTTGGGAGGGACCTTAAAAATCATTTCATTCCATCCCCCCTGCCATTGGCAGGGACACCTTCCCCTATCCCAGGCTGCTCCAGGCCCTGTCCAGCCTGGCCTGGAACACTTCCAGGGATGTGTATCCTAGCCTAGCTGAACAGAAGACTTTTCCAGACTTCTCAGTTCCCTCCTTCCCTTGAGCTTTTCTAGGTCTGCTCCCTCCTTTTTAGGACCATGTGGCCTAAAGGCAACCTGAGTATTTCAGTAGCAGCTCCTCCAGGGATGTTATTACATTCATAACACCATCATGCACAATGATATTTTTCTTTATTCACAATTCCTTTCCAAGCCATCCCTACCTTTTTTTTTTTTCTTTCCTTTCTGATCACAGAGCTGAAGTTCCCCTTCCAG
>VXBB01015280.1:159805-172017 GCA_013399915.1 Illadopsis cleaveri
TTAATGTACCAGGAGACGTGATTTAACTTTCGTTTCCAGTCTCCACTTTCTCCAATCAGCCTCTAAATTATCATCTTTGCTCTGGCACAGTGCTGTTCCTGAGAGTCTCACAGGCTCCAACTGATCCCAGCCTCTCAGGATCTGGGAAGCAGGACTTTGTCATTCAGCAGGCAAAGGAACAGAACATCCACTGGCAGGGAAAGGAAAAATAAAAATTAAAAATTAAATTTAAATTAAAAGCAAAATGAGCACAGGGAATTATTAACAAACAGTGAATTTTCTCAAAAAAGTGAGGGCAGAGTGGTTGAAATGCAAAACTTGGGAGAAAAGAGAGAATTATTTTGCAATGCATGGTCTGGCTGAGGGAATAATAATGGGTTTGATGTAAAAATTTGCTCTCCTGCCCTGCTTATAGAGGAGGTCAGGCTCAATTACCAAAATATGCTGTCTGCCCTTAAAAATAAAAGTTCCACTGCCTGACTTGGCAAGTCCTGCTGAGCTTAAAGTATCGGCCGGAGATTGCACCTGTTTTGCAAAGGAGAAAATGATGTGCTGAGGCATCTGCCACTGATCTAAAGGAACCTGAATAGAATGGTAAGGACTCTCCTCTCCTCTCCTCTCCTCTCCTCTCCTCTCCTCTTTTTCCAGCAATTTATCTAATTTCTGTTTTATTTTTAGCCCCCACTCTTTGCATTAAATTTTTCTACTGAGGGCCCCCTCAGCTATATTTGCCATTGGNTGGCAGGGACACCTTCCCCTATCCCAGGCTGCTCCAGGCCCTGTCCAGCCTGGCCTGGAACACTTCCAGGGATGTGTATCCTAGCCTAGCTGAACAGAAGACTTTTCCAGACTTCTCAGTTCCCTCCTTCCCTTGAGCTTTTCTAGGTCTGCTCCCTCCTTTTTAGGACCATGTGGCCTAAAGGCAACCTGAGTATTTCAGTAGCAGCTCCTCCAGGGATGTTATTACATTCATAACACCATCATGCACAATGATATTTTTCTTTATTCACAATTCCTTTCCAAGCCATCCCTACCTTCTTTTTTTTTCTTTCCTTTCTGATCACAGAGCTGAAGTTCCCCTTCCAGCCACTCACAAAGGTTCATCAGCCCTTCCCTGGATGCTGTTGCCTTCTCCTGACCACCTCACCACCTACTGATCCAATATCAAGACATCTCTTACACAAATATTCACAATTTCATTAGCTTTGACTGCCCTAAATAACAAAGGATTGTCATCAAACTGTCACCGACCTATTCACACTTTTTCCCAGGTCTTTTTGGACTACAGTGATGATTGTGGGACCTAATAAACTTTGTCCAGTGTCAGGAATTACTTTAATCCCCCTTTTTTTTTTTTTTTTTTGCTCCTTCACTGTTTATTCCACCTGTTATCAAACCTTTATTCCACCTTTTACCTTATCCCGTGACAGCTTAGAGGGATGGGAACTTTGTCAGGATAAACAGCTGAATGTAGAAATAAGGCTGTAAACACAAATAAACCTTTATAAAGGAGGTCAATATTGACTATATGGGAAAGAAAAGTGGAAGAGGAGTGGGTAATAGAGAGGAAATAATATCACAGGAGAGGAATTGCAAAGGCCATCAGCATATGGATACTGTGTCCATTATACCTCACTTTCCAACTTCTCAAAACCCAATACTTTTTTCCATGGGTGCAATGGGCAGTTTAATAGCAAGATCCAATGTGACAGGCAAGTGCAAAGTAAAAGAGTTTGTTTATTTATTTATTTTAAACAAGAAAATGGTGTTTGTGTCAATGTATTCCTGGAAACACCCCTAGCAACACAGGGAGGGAAAAAAAGTCATGGGCAGTGAACAGACACAACTCAGAATTAGTTTATATCTTTTTAATAATTTAAGTAAATAGAAAAAAACATAAATCTGTAATTGCATTAGGTTAGAAATATTTAACAGAGCTTAAAAATACTCCAAACCCTAGGCTTCTTCAAGAGGTAGTATCTAATGGGGGCATAAAGTACCAAAAAAATTGAAAAAGGATTTTGAAATATCTTCAAATGAAATTAGAATCTCTTGGCCGAGTGCAGAACAAAAGGAGGAAAAGGCTCCCAGCTCTGTGGCTCATTCTGAGGCAAGTTGAAAGAGGATCTTGGTGAACCTCTTGCTTTGAGAGTCTCAGATCAAACAGAGCAGCCAGAATATCAGCACGAGTTGAAAAGAAAAAGAGGACAAAAAAAAGGAAAGAGAATGAAAAAGGACTTTAGCATTTGCATAGGCCATAAAAAATTAATCAGTGAAAAGAAAAGTTAAACCAGTATTGTGCTTCCCCATGCAGGGGAGATATCTGGACTTCCATCCTGGGGATCAGCAGATCTCTAGGAGATTTTCCCGGGACAGGGACAGTTTGGATAAGGGTGCCACTTTGCTGGAAGGCCAGGCTGCCATGCAAAGCGACCTGGGCAAGGGAGGCCAGAGGCCACAGTAGCAGTGAGGAGTTTGGAGGATGCACTCAAGGAGATGCTGAGGGAGCTGGGTTCATCCACTCCAGAGAAAAGGTTTTAGGTGGATATCTGGCTGCACTGCTACAATGGGAATGCAGAGAAGACAGAGATAGGCTCCCCTCAGAGGTGATGGGATCAACAGCCAACAAGGGGACATCCCACTAGAAACGAATATAAAGTAAAAAAGTTTAAAAAAAAAAAGTTTTTTTAAAAAAAGTATTTCCTCTGAATCCAGTGCAGTGCTGGACCAGGGATCCAGAAGGGCTGTGCAGCTACACCTTGGAGATACCTGAAACTACCCAGAACAAGACCCTGGGCAACTTGATATTGGCCCAGTGTTGAGCCAAGTACTGAATTGGAGACCTCCAACATCATTAATTCCTCAGTCCTATGATCCTTTGGAACATAGATCCCATCTGTGTGAGGCTTCCAGCTTTAGGAGATGGGATTTTCTGCAGGCCACCATTTGCCTTGGGTGAAATTCCTCTGAGGCTATGGTGAGAAATGCCATCCCTTTTTCCATGATGTGCAGAGGGGCAGAGCTTTACATTTTCTCCTGGAGAGAAACAACCAGATCAGAGGCTCTGAAGAGCCTCAGAAGCAGCAGCTCTTATCAGGCCTCAGAGCAGCTGTTCACATACTCCTCAAACAGCCAGACTAGGCTGGGCACAATTTTTAAAGACACTTCATTAAGAAACACTGGCTTCCATCCAGGATATTAAAAATATAATTAAAAAAGAAGTGAAACTGCTCTGCTCCCTTGCTGGTTTTGATTTGTTTACAATCGTGGGGAGAACACAGTGCCTGTTGTTTCATTTCAGATGTTCTCTGGAGGTCGGCACACCCTGCGCCCCGGCAGTGCTCATGAATCAGGGATGACCTAAGTTTTCATCACCCAAATGTGCTCTGGCTGGTCAGAGCTTTTTGTTACATGTTTCCCATCATCCAAAGGGTCAGAAACTGAAAGGGCAGCAAGGTCAAGTGATGTGTTTCCAAGGGAAAGACCCTCCCAGCCTGATATCCCATTATTTATGTTTGAGTCTCACCAAGGTGGGTGCCAGGAGAGAGGAGAGGAGTCCATGGAGCACAGCAGGGGCTGGTTGTGACTCCCCTCTCCAGAACAACCCACATCAAGCTCACATTTCCAGCCTCAGCAGGGTCTGGGAGCCATTTGAGGGCACAAACAGCATTTACCCAGGAAATGGAGAAAGTTAACCAAAAATCCCACCCTCGGCTGGATTGTTCTCAGTCTCTCCAAAACAACAACAACAACAACAAAAAGTGTGTAAATATCATCAGCTAGGAAAAAAATGATGATGACTGAAAGTGAAATTTGCCATTCAAAGTGGAAAATAAATGTGGTGCACTCAGAAGCATCTAGACTTAGAGACTGAGTCATTTTTATGTTAATATATCCTCGCCGCCTCCCCAGTGGATACGAAAAATGGTCTTATTTATTGTAATTGATGTTTATGATAAAAGCACTTCCATATTCTCTGTGTACATACACAGTTACTCAGAAAGAAAACTTATTTTTCTCTCCTTTTTTTGTTTTCCATAAATTCTTCCTTGTTTTCTCTTTGGAAAGCGTGGCTTTCATGCAAAGCAAGCAGGCGTGTAAAGGCAGAGGTTGGCTCACAGAGGGACCACACTTCCATCACCCTTGTCCCTGGTCACCTGTGGCTGGTGATGTGGCACCGGTTGACTCTCACTGATGAGGTGCACAATTTCATGTGTCCTGTCCTTCTCCTCCTCTTCATCCTCCTCCTTAATGACTCTGAGCTAAGAAGAAAATTTCCAATTACTGGAGGGCTGTTGCTCTGATCTAAGAGAGTTGCAGTTCAATAGAGGCCCAAAATGCAGCACTCAGCTATGGAAAAATCAGCTCCAAAGGAAATAAATAAAAATCTGACACTTGTTCTGATCTCTGGGAGGACTGGCTGTGAGCATTCCCATATCAGAGCCCACTGATCCTGATCTCTCCCGATGTTTTGTGTCTCTCAGTTGTGGCTGGCTCAGATCTCTCTAATTAGCAGCTTTGAACCACACCAGCACCTTCTCTCTCTACGTCCTTTCAAAACCTTGGTGGTGCTCAGAATACTCTCCATTCATGCAGGGATTGGGAAAATCTCCCACTGCCAAATTTCTTCCCTAGAATCCAATTTACCTTCCACCTCCACCATAGCAAGGAGATCAGCTCCAGGCCACCATCCCTCCTCCACTCCTGCACTAACAACCTGGAAAACATTACAATTTGCATGATTTATGGTCTCCTTGCATCAAGAAATCCACGAGCACCTCTGCTCTTGCCCTGGCACTGAAATGGAATGAGGCCAGAGGACAAAGCACACTCAGGGATTGGAAAAATACTTTGTTTTTCATGGCACTGAAAGACCTGCTGGAGGGTTAATGTGACATCACAAAATCCCACCAGATTAAATCAGAGATACCCCAGAGGGCTGAGTTCCCTGCCAGGTACATGAGAGGGATTTTGAAATTTGATTGAATCCCACAGAGAATCACAGAATAGCTCCTTTTGGAAGGGATCCAGAAGAAACACTGAGTCCAGCTCCCTGCCCAAACCCATCAGTGAAGACAGCTGAATAATCACATGTGAAGGGACAAAATTGAGAGCAGGTTCATCAGAAAGTGCCTGTGTCAGGGGAAAAAAAAAAAAATCCAGCAAAGGGTATCTTTGCCCTTCCATGAACGATTCAAACTATGCAGAGAAGCTGCCAAATTTTTCATATGGCTGATGCTGCCAAGGGTTTTGACTTCCTGGAAAAGGGCCAGTGCTATGATCAAGCATCTAAAACTTGTGTTTGGTCAGAGCAGCAGCACTTGTGGCTCTCAAATGCAAACAGCCTCTACCAGGCAGGCACGGGGCTCCAGAGGGGCTGCCTCCACCCATGTCCCCATGGCATTTTGAGATGACAGCCACTGGCAGGAAGGTGTATTAAATTAAAAATAAAGAAAAACACTCTTCTTGACAGGGGAGCAGGGACTGTCATTCCATGGCCCAGGAGGTGCTGCATTACTGAAAGTAGTTAAAGGGAGCTTGTGAAAAAAGAGAAGCTTTTTAAACAGGCAGATAGTGATAGGACAACAGCACTGGTTTGAAGCTAAAAGAGGAGATAATTAAATTAGATGTTAGGAAGAAATTCTTCCCTGTGAGGGTGGGGAGGCCCTGGCACAGGGTGCCCAGAGAAGCTGTGGCTGCCCCTGGATCCCTGCAAGTGTCCAAGGCCAGGCTGGACAGGGCTTGGAGCAACCTGGGATAGTGGAAGGTGTCCCTGCCCATGGCAAGGGGTGGAACAAAATGAGCTTTAAGGTCTCTTCCAACCCAAGCATTCCATGATTACAGAATTCTGTGGGTCAGTGGTGGCCTTGGCAATGCCAGGTTGGTGGTTGGACTGATGATCTGAGAGGTCTTTTCCAAGCTAAATGATTCTCCCTTGGAGGTATTGCAGGAAGACAGCTCAGGCTCTGCTGTGCTCCCTGCCCTCCTCTGGAAGGAAAGCTGGCCAGGTGTCCTAACCCCAAGCATTGTTTTCCTTTTGAATCTTCAGGAAAACAAGGCCCAGCACTGCTGTGATCTTCTGCATACCAGGGCATCCATCAGCCTGAATTGTTCCATGTGCTTTTGCAAAGTAATCCTTGCTCATGTTGCAGACAGTGCAAGTGTTTTTCAGTCTCTCCCCGTGGCTCAGTTGTCTCAAGGCCCTGGATCCCAGTTGCCAAAAGCTGAGTGACCCTGATGTTACTTTTTTGAGGACAACACATTGATTTTTTTCAAGAGAAGGTGCCATCAGTATTAGTCAGCACTCAGTATTTATAAACCACTGTTTTGTTTGCTTTCATGACTGCAGTTACAGAGTGAAAAGAGGCTTGTATTGAGCTGTGTGTCCTGATGCAGAGGTGTCACTTTCCACAGGCATGGGTTAGATGAGAACTCTGGCCAGCTCAGGATTCGCCTGGTTTCTCCTCCATGTTAGTTTGCATTTTATCCATCCCTAATTCCCTCTGTGGTGGTGAAGTCAATTCCCCCGGCTTGCTTAGGTGTCTCTGGGGTTCCTCCTTGCTTTTCTACCTAAGTTAGTGTCCTGGCTTGCAGTGTGGGATGTGCTCCAAGTGTGTATTCTATCACCATCCTCATGAGCTGTTGAAACCAGTGTTTCAAACCCGGGCAGTGTTTTCCTGGGCCCCTCCCTCTGGACAATCTTCTGTTAATGGCCCATCCATGCCTTCCTTGCCCATGACTCAGAGGTAACTCCCTTCAGGAGCTCTCTCTGTTTAATGGTCAACCAAGGACCCACTGCATGACTCATAGATAGATATCATCCCATTGTGAGATGCTCTGCCCAGGGGGAGGAGCCAAGCATTCCCACCTGGGTATAATCTGGGATTTGGGGCAGCACAGGGAGCCCTTACCCACTGGATTCCCAGAGGACAAGAGCTACCAGACCTTTCTATAGGATCGCTACTTCAACAAACCCTTCATCTGGATTGCTACCACTACCCGAACTAACAGGGTGTCAGGTTGTATTCTGACTCTACCACAGGGCTTTTGTACTATTGCTTTTTATTTATTTTATTTTACCTTCTTTCTATTAAATTGTATTTCTGACTTGGAGTCTCTCACTGGTTTTGCTTTCAAACCAGCACAGTTAGCTCCAGGTCATCAGGATGCTCATTGGCCTCTTATTTCCCAGCCATAGATCAACCCATTAACCAGCACAGCACACCTGAGACTGATCCCTGACCTGGGACCTTCTGCCACAATTGACCCTTCCATTCTCCATTTGCCTTCTCCCAGGACAGCTGTAGAGACACCACAATAGTTTCCCACTGACCCTGTGGCCTCTTTTCTCCCCTGGGAGGCTCTTTAGACCTTGTTAAAGACTTCTTGGGTATCCAAAGGCACCATGTCAACCAAGTCTCCCTGATCCACCCTTTCCTGATGCAGCCATTGAGTCCTAATCCCTCTGTGAGACTTCTCTCCTCTGGTCTGTTGGGTCTCTGCTCTCCTGTTGTGAGATATCTCCCTGAAGCACCATTATCCTGGTTTTAAATACCGTTTCAAAATAATTTCCCCAGAACATGTTAAAAGAGGGGATGCCCTGTAATTCCCAATCTCATCTTAGGGCTTTTTGAATATAAATGCAAAATTGTTCATATCCCAGTCCTTCATTCCTTTCCTTACGAAGCCAATCAAGTCCTACCAAAACAGCTTAAAAATCTTCCCAGGCAATCTGGACCCCAAGGAGAGAGGTGGGGCTTTTCATGATGGAGAAGTGAAGCCTCCAGAGAGAATACAGAGCCCCTTCCAATGCCTGAGGGGGCTCCAGGAGAGCTAGACAGGGACCTGGGACAAAGGATGGAGTGACAGGACACAGGGAATGGCTTCCACTGCCAGAGGGCAGGGATAGATGGGATATGGGGGAGGAGTTGCTACCTGTGAGGATGACGACGTCCTAGCACAGGGTGCCCAGGGAAGCTTGGGTTGCCCATGGATCCCTGGAAATGTTCAAGGCCAGGTTGGGCAGGGCATGGAGCACTCTGGGATAGTGGAAGGGGTCCCAGCCCATGGCAGGAGGTGGGACTGATGGGTTTTAAGGCCCATTCCAAACCAAAACCGATGCTTCTGTGAAAATGTCTCACTGAAATGAGGAGAAAGAACACCTGTGGAATGAAAAGGGGCATTATTTCCAGGTGGGATTTCCATCCAGCACCACATGTGCCGGGCATGCCTTTCACAGCACCTAAACCATGAACAAATCTCTTACACGACAGTAACACCACCCACTAAATTACCATGTAATTTCCTCTCTGTTAACTTTTCAAAAGAACTCCATTTCAGGAAAGGGAACGAAATCTTGCAATTTCAATGAAGATTAATTGGACAAGCTTCGGGCCCTCTCCCTGCACTTCTGCTCATCCCATTCACTTCTTGTGTTTTCACTTGCTCGCAAAATTTTTCCTTTTCCATTTCATGCTGGCATGTCTTCCCATTCTTTTCCTCTCCTTTCTTCATTTACATTTCTGGCCTGATTGCAGCATTGCAATTGCACTACTTTGGGCAAGTCTTGCTCCTTTTCACTGCCCCTCATTTCATCTCACTCCGTTTGCTTGCAGTCGGTCCACTTCCAAATTTTCTCAGTTTTTTTCAATCACGCTGTTTTTCCTCCTATCTCCTCTCTAGAGCGTCTGTTAGACTTTATTCTCTGATTCCAAGATTTCGTTCCCTTTTCTGAAGGGAAGATTTTCACAGTGGAACTCCTGCCTCTTTTCCCTCGGGGTCAGGCAGATTTGATTGGCATATCCATTTTGACCCAAATCCTCTAGGAAAAGGAAAGTTTTCCCAGCCCAGGATGAATTGAGGTAGTTTCCTACAGTTGAGAAGAACGTGTACATTGTTCCAGCTGTCCCCATAGCAGAGTTTAGTAGTGCTGAGACTCTTCAGCAAGGCTCCTTCTCCCCAACTCCTGCATTTCCCAGTGGAAATTGTTGTCCTGGAGCAACAGGTGTGGCTGCAGTGACCTTACTGCATAGCAAGGACTGGACACTGCACAGGTTGGGAAATCAGGAGGATGGTGGGGACTGCAGGGCTGTGGGAATAGATCCTGCTGCAGAATGAGTGCACAACTTGCCCAGGAGTTTAGGGTCATGTGTGCACTTTGCAAAGTCCACAGCATGGGCTGGTTTGGTGAGCTCTGGGAGTGATATCTTTTTATTTTATTTATTTTTTTATACATATGTGTGTGTGTGTATGTGTGTATAATAATCTTACATTACAATTTTATTCCGTAGAAATTTTACATCAAATTCTACATATAAGCCTTAAAATGAATCTATATTTTAAATCAAAATATACATATAAAGTATACGAGTGCATATATACCTTAGGAGTGTATTTATATACATGTATATATATATATATATATACACTTTTTTTCGCCCAAGTATTTTCAGTTCAAGCAAACAAAACCATGACTCAGCTGCAGTGACAACAGAGAGCAAATTCAGATAAAAATCCACATTTTTCCACCCACCTCTGACTTGTCACTGCCTACTCTCTACCCACCCTCAGTACAGGTTACCTGAGAGGACAGGTTCTCTGGAAGGGGGATGCTTTAGTGCTTCTTTTTATGAAGTGAGGTTTGGTGAAGTATTCCCAAAAGGGCTTTTCCACCTTAAAACGTGGTCCAGAGAGGTGCAGGACAGAACTGGGTTTGACCAGAAGAGCCATCCTTTGCTAAGCCACACACAAAACACTGACTGCATCACCTTCAGACAGGATCCAGGCAGCAGGAAAAGTTGGCCTTAAAATTAATTCTCATCTGAAAAGGTTTTAGGGGAAAAAGTTGTCATTGCTCTGCCCTGATTGTGCTGAAAGCCTGGCCCAGTTAGAGCCAGTTGTGTCAGGAGAAAGCTTGATGGTCCCATCCTTCACGGATGGGGAAGTGTTTTTGTTGTTTACAAGTGGAGGTAGAAGGGTTTCCTTGGGCTCAGCATCATGGAAGAGTCATGGAGAATCTCCCTTCCTTTCCCAGCCATCCTGTCAGAATTACATGGGAATTCAACTGGTGTTTTAAAGGAGAGGGCAGCAGAAATTAAAGGATCAAAGCTCTCAGGTTGGCTAAGCCTGGGCAGAGAAGGAAGGTGTCAGGGTGTGGCTGAGATGGAATGAGGTGGAGGAGCAGGATGGATGCCACCAGCACAGGGACCAACAGGCAGGACATGGGGAGGTCACCTCAGACATCCTCAGAACAGGAGGCTGGATCTATCCTTACCCTAAAATGTCCAGTTCAGGCTCTGTCTCTGCTGGCAGAGAAAACCAGGTGTCCATGGACCATCTCAGGGGCACAACAAATCCACTGCCAAGCCAAGGACCCTGCCCAGACAGTGGTCCTTCAGCAGGACAACACTAAGAGCAGAAATCCGTGCAGGAGCACAGATACCAAGATGAGATGGATTCTCCTGCTCACCCCACAAAGGAGTGCAAACTGATGATGAAGTAGGAGGACACCCCAAAACAAGATCCTTGCTTAGGCACCTTTTTCTGACTGCAAATTGCACCAAGACCCAGTGCAGCCCCAGCTCTGCAGAGAGGCCAAAATACCCACTGTGCCATCCTGTGTGGCAGCTGGAAAGGCCAGCCACCATCCTCCCCATGAGCACTGGGGTGTCTGGAAACACCAACCACTGTCCTCCCCATCAGGACTGGGGTGTCCACCCCCAGCAAGGAAGCACAAAGAGGGGGACACATTCAGCACATGTGAGGGAGGTTCAGATATGCTCAGGTTAGCAAGGAAGGGGATGCAATGGTCCAGATGAGACAAGGTGGCAGAGAAGGNTGTGCCATCCTGTGTGACAGCTGGAAAGGCCAACCACCATCCTCCCCATGTCTGGAAACACCAACCACCGTCCTCCCCATCAGGACTGGGGTGTCCACTCCCAGCAAGGAAGCACAAAGTGGGGGACACATCCAGCACATGTGAGGGAGGTTCAGATATGCTCAGGTTAGCAAGGAAGGGGATGCAATGGTCCAGATGAGACAAGGTGGCAGAGAAGGACTGGATGGGAGTCTGGAGAAGAGGACATTGAGGGGAGACTCATTGGGGTCTGCAGCTACTCCTGAGGGACAGCGTGGGGGCAGCTCCGATCTCTGCTCCCTGTGACAGTGGCGGGACCCAAGGGAGTGGCTGGACCTGTCCCAGAGAAGGTTTATGTTGGATATCAGGAAAAGGTTCTTCCCCCAGAGGGTGCTGGGCACTGCCCAGGTTCCCCAGGGAATGGGCACAGCCCCGAGGCTGCCAGAGCTCCAGGAGGATTTGGACAGCACTGCCAGGGAGAGGGTGGGATTGTTGGGGTGTCTGTGCAGAGCTGGGAATTGGACTGGATGGGTCCCTTCCAGCTCAGAATATTCCATGACTCCTGGCTTTTGCAAGAATCTTTTTGTTCCTACCACACAGGAGCACAATGGTTGTCATCACCAACATTCAACCCTTTCGCCCAGGGAACAGGAGTGTGACCAGGAACAAACAGACATTGCTGCCCATATTTATGAGCACAAGCACATCCAGGTGTTACCAAGGTGGTCTGAATGTCCTCAGGTCAGGAAGGTGGCATCCATTTGGATTTTGAAGCAGGAAGGAAGCATCCATTGGGACTTTGAAGCGAGTTACCTGTAGGCAGGGACATTCAGGGTTTGCAGCTGTGTAGGAAGTGAAGCGAGAGAGGGCAGGGAAGGAGAGGTTTGGTTTGCTGTCCGTGCTGGAGTTTCCTGGAGATTTAGAGCCCTCAGCTGGTGACTCGGAGCACAGCCCCGCTGTATTTCTGTGTTCCCATCTCAGCATGGGTGAGTGCCCTCTCTCCTGGCTAAGCCACCATCTACACCCATCCACGTCACCCACAAAAAAATCCTCCCCTGAGTATCCCAAACCCCCTCCCAGTTCCTGGCATCTACCACCTCAGCCCTCACCCCCTGCCCAGCCAAACATGACATATTTAGCTCCACTGGTTATTTTTTTTTAAATCTCTCTCCTTATAAATCAACTTTTCCAGTCCCTGAATCCCTGCCTCTGCTGTTGTCTTTCCTCTTGGCAGTGCTCAGTTGCCAAATGCCTGACAAATGGCCCTCAGGCTGCCACCCTGGCCAGGGCCACACTGCCCATGAGAAAAGAGATGCTGTTCCTCCTTCTCCAGGCATAATTCCTTTTTTTTTTTTTT
>VXBB01015280.1:177676-193228 GCA_013399915.1 Illadopsis cleaveri
AAAAAAAATAAAAAGGGAAACACACTACTGCAGGCCAAAGCAGGGACTTTCTCTTTCAATCTCCCTCCCCAAAAACCTGCTGCCCAGTGTCCCGTCAGATTTATTGCCACAGACCCTGTCTGGGCCATACTCACAGGAGCTTTGGAGCTCTCGGTGTAAGGCAGTGGTTTTGCCAGTTTCTCTACATCGGCCCCGCTAGACCCAACCTGGGTGTAGGAGTAGGATCCACGGAAGTAGGGATTGCTGCCCCAGGAGGACCGCAGGATCCGGCGAGGTTTCGGAATGTTTGGATTCCCTGGGTGGAAAGCAGAAGGCAAAAAGTCAGACTGCGTCCAAGAGGGAAGAGGGCAGTGCCTGAGCAAGGTGTGGATGACAGGGATTCTGTCTGATTTATTCAACATTCATCCTAGCAGAGCCCCCAAACCAGATCTCTCCTCCATTATTGAGTTTTACCTACTTGTATGACAGACATTGCCTCCCTTTTCATCTCAGCTCTTCCATTTTCCAGGAATGTGTTGGAGTGCCCATCCCTGGAGCTGTCCAAGGAACAACTGGACGAGACACTAAGTGCCCTGGCCTGCTTGATAAGGTGGGGAATTGGTCACAGGTTGGACTCCATGACCTTGGAGGACTTTTCCTACTTAAATGATTCTGTGATTTATTTTGGAAAGGAACATTAAAATGTTTAGGTTCCTAAAAGACTGGGGATCTTCAGGACACATTCCGGTTGGAAATACAAAGCATCTTCTGGTCACATCTGCAGTGGGGAGCCTGGTGGTAATCAAGCACATGATTGATCTCACCAAAATTCAGGTATTTAACTGAGTGCCCAGTCTAAATTGGATATTTAGAAGCCTTGTGAGAGATGTGCCTCCAAAGAAGAAAGAAGACAAATCTTCATTATGTGGGGGCATTGAAAAACCTGTCAGAAAGTTCTCAAAACCTGTATTAATTCATTCCAACAGATTCCTGTACAGCTGCCCCCTGAATCAAGCTACAATCCAGGAGACTCTATTTGTTTAATGCACAAGGCATGGAAAGTAGGCTTTTGAGGCTGGGAGTAGGATTTCTACATCACTGTAGGATTTCCCCTGCTAAAAGGTTGTAGGACCCAAAGGTGAAGAATGACATCCATGACAGGGTCATCATCAGCCACTGTCCCCATCCCAAAGACCTTGGAGAACATGAGATCTGGGACTGCAGCCCATCAGCTGGTGGTACAAGAGCCTCAGGTACAAATAGGGAGAGTCACACTTTGGAGATCCTCTTGCTAGGCCAGTTTTGGACCATCTCAGTTGTCACTGCTTTTGCTGCAGTCCTGTGATCATATCTGGCATTGCAGGAGAGGAACACGGGGACATGGAGAGTTCCAGTGAAGAGAAATTCCCTCTGCAGGAGCCAAGATCCACCCTTGAGGCAACATCACGTATCCAGGCAAGGTTCAGCTACTTGAGTTGACTCTAAATCTTCCACAGCAAGGAGACTGGAACTGGATAATCTTAAAGGTCCCTTCCAACCCAAATTATTTTGTGATTCTTCATGGAAAGGGTTGTCCAGCCCTGGCAGAGCTGCCCAGGGCAGTGATGGAGTCACCATCCTTGGAGGGATTTAAAAGCCGTGTGGATGTGGCACTTGGGGACATGGGTCCAGTGGTGGCCTTGGCAGTGCTGGGGGAATGGTTGGGATTGATGATCTTAAAGGGCTGTGATTCCAAAAGATCATCAGCACAAAACCAAGGAGTTTTGAGATGTTCACAGCCTATGCCTGCTTCAGACCCTGACTCTGTGACAACTCAAGAAGTTCATCCTGCCATGAGACAACCCAAATTCCCCCACCTTTTTCATCCCAGTTTAGAGGGAGACACCCAAAAGTAAACACCAGTTAGGCACTGCATTATTTAGTCCTCATAAACTATTATTTAGCTGTGCCTTCAATTCCTTAAAATCAAGAGCAGGTCCTGGTTCAGCTTCTGCTTTCAGGAGTATCCTGTCAGCCAGAGCTATGGAATAAGGGGCTGGAACAAAGCAGAGGATGGCCTGCCCAGAGTACTCAGTGAACACTGTAAAACCAGGCTGCAGATCAAAATATGGCACAGCCTAGCAAATAAATAAATCCCACAAACAAAATACATCCTACAAAGCAATGTTGTTTCAGGAGCAACAGCTTTGCATAACAAAGGCCTCTAAAATATGTTCCTGCAAGCCTCTTCAAAGCAGGAATGCCTGGAAGCGGAAAGCCCAAGGGAGTCTGAGAACTGGGAGCTCTCAGATGCGTCAAGGAAATAAGTTATCATGCTTTATTTTTGAGGGGTGTGGGAAAGCCCAGGAGAACACACCATGGAAGCTGTCAGAGAACACTCCCCAAGCAGGGCCAAGGCAGCCACCCATCCCACTGTACTGCACAAAAATAGCACATGAGCTGTTTCCAAATAAAAGGAGACGCTGCAGTGGCCTGGCAGTGCCTCTTCCCTAGCTGGTGCATGTTTCCATATCCACATCCATTCCCATGAGCTCCTTTCAGGGTCTCCAGCACATCAGGCCACGTTAGCAAGACCCAAGTGTCCTCTGTGAAGCAACTGTGCCCCTGCACTCTGCATTTCTGCACCTTTTAATGCAAGCAGCTGCTTCTAAGAGGAAAATCAGAAGACCCAGAGGGGGAGTTTTGGTTGAAGGTCAGACAGGACCACGTAGCACAAGCTCTGATTCTGAGCTGTTGTTTGAAGACACAAACTACAAAGACTGAGGGTCACAGTCCTTCAAGGAACATACTTCACTGGACTTTCTCATTCTGCTTTTAAACAGGGTAAACTTGCCTTTTCCTACAGATGAAAGTAACAACACAGATGTGGAAACTTCTCAGTTTCCACCATCCAAAGAGAGATTAAATGGCTAAAAAAAGGATGTTGGCCTTCACTAAAACAGGAGGGCACATATCTTCATGCCACAGATTTCCACTTGTGACGCTATGGAAGACAACTCCCTGTGCCTCACACAATCCCATTCTTCTTCACCTCCTGGGAGGTGTGGATACAGAGGTTTATTGGTTATGGGGCTGACTGAATTGCCATAAAATCAACTCACCAGTCTAAATTAAGGCACCCAAATTTCTTTACCTACCTGAGAGCAGGGATCTAAGATTTCACCAAGGGAGATCTGTGGTACTCCCCACACACCAGCGACTACAACCACCAGAGTGGCTACCCCAGACACCTACATGGGACTGGGAGATGTGATGCAGAACCTAAAACAGATCTCTTCCCCTCCAGAGAAATAGCTGGAGGTCAGGGAGGAAAACTCAGAGCATCTCCAGCTGCAGCCTGACAGGCTCCAGTGATCCCTTCAGCAGGGAGCCTCTGGCTTCTGACTCTGGGAGCTTATCCAACAAAGAAGGCAAAGCAAGGCTCCTAATTGCTCTGAGGTATTCCATTTAATCAGATTTGGAGGACACTGCTTTTCACCATCCAGTTGTGAAAAGCAGTAATTGCTGATGGTTCTTAGGTTAGAACAATCCTCAGAGCTTTTCACAGCAAAGCCAGATAATCCCCAACACTGATCTGAGAGAAAAATTCAAGGTCAATTTTCAGAGAGATTCTCTCTGTGAGCCTGAAAGAATGGATTTAACTTGAAACTGGTATAACATACTCTGAAGCCAAAGGAAAGGCCACCATGAGCAACAGACTGGGAAAAAAACAGTGAAAGATGGGAACCTACCTGGTAATGCATTAATTCCTTCTCAGAAGAATAAGAGCATGGGGCATTTCATACCCAGAACATGAAAGCCACAAAAGGCAAAGCGAACATTAAAAGGCTCAAAGTATCTGCTTCATTACTGAATATAAGGCTCCCTCTATACTAAGCAGAGAAAAGCTGCTTCAGAAGATGTCACAGAGCACCGAGTGAGGTGTGGAAGTTCTGAGCTGCCTTACAGAAGATTCAGGCTTTCCACGGAGGTCAGGATCCTGGCAGGACTAGTTTCCTAACTTGGTTAGCTGGAGAGGCTTTCAAAGCTGGGTTGGGTGGTGCTAACTGGACCAGAGTAGTGCAGTTGTGCTCAGAAGTGGCTGTAGGTATACCACAGGTTGCTGGTGTAATCCCCTCTCACACTCCCCCCAGAACAGTGCAGCAGAGAAGAAGGGAGGTGCACGGAGAGCTGAGCACACTTCTGTTATTTCAGCCAGTCTGACACCTGGCCCAGATCAGCCCTGAGGTACTGCTCCTTCTGGGAACCTCTAGGGAAAACGGGAGCAAGGGAAACAGGATAAACCCAGGTCCCTTAGCCAGGGAATCCTGCAAGAGCTGTGAAAAGGTTTTCTACCAACAAGGAGTTTGGGGGCAGAAAGTGGAAGAAGTCACGTGGGGTAATGGGTGCTCCAAAGTACAGGTTTTCCTCTCAGTTTTGAGCAGCTGCAAGGCCACTTCTCAGCTGATGCACAAGATGCTCATTGCAGGGCAAGGCCCTGGTAAATCCAGTCTGGAATTCTCCAGGGAGAGATAACCTAGGATTAGCTCTATGGAAGAGCTTGATGGACAGTGACCAGGTGCAGCATCAGCTGGAACAGCAACTGCAGCACAGACCCACGGCCCAGAGCCAACACATTTCCATCCTGGGAGGAGAGGAACATGCAACACATCCAAACAGGAACTGTGAAGAAGCCCAAGAAGGAAGAGGGAAAGCAAACTCCCACGTGCCAAACTACAACAGACCCAAAGAGCCAAATTCCCACTGATGAACTGAAATGGAATTGTTGTTTTCTGGGGGTTTTTTTAAACTAGGCCTTAAGCAAGAAAATCTGCAACAAACAAGGTTGTTTGTACATTCAGCACTGCAACAACTTGGCCTGTGAGAGAAGAGCCTCCTGCTAAGCCTGTGTAGAGCAGCAGTTCCCTGCTGGGGTCAGGGGAAAGATGGCACACAGGGACTGATGTGACACAGGACATGGGGACATCCAAAACCCCTGAACACCAACAGCTCAGGAGGCACAGCTGAAACAGGATGCAGGCTTGGGCACTGAATGAGAGCTTTTGAATCCAGAGTCTCTAACCTACAGCTCCTGCAGGGAGTGACAAAACCTCTTTTGGCTGTAGTCACTTATGCAGGAAGTCCTCAGATTCCAGGGCCCTTTCAGGAAAGAGGTTCTTCACCCAGAAGCACAGGAACAGGCTCCCCAAGGAATGGTCACAGCACCAAGCCTGTCTGAGCTCAAGAAGCATTTGGACAATGCTCTGAGGCACAAAGGGATTGTTGGAGTGTCCTGTGCAGGGCCAGCCGCTGACAAATGATCCTGATGGGTCCTTTCCAACTCAAGATATTCTGTGATTCTGTGATTCTCTGGATCTCCATGTTGTTGGTAGCAAATGGTCAGTAAGGACAGGGGAAAGCTGCACTTGTGAAGGCAAATTTCTCCTGGAGTTACCTGGAGCTCCATGGGCAAGAGGCAAGGTTGGAAACCCGCTGAGTGCTGAGACTGGTCTAACACCAGCTAGAGGAAGATATAAATCATTTAATCACAGAAGCCATCTCAAAAATAGCATAAATCACATCTAATCTTGGAGGATGCCGCTCTTATAACTGCTTGTAATTCTGTATAAAATCAAAAACCTTATTTCAAAACTGCTATTAGGTCCACCACTATTTCTTTCAGTGTTACTACCTTACACTTGCACTTGCACAGTGTCTCCCATCAGAGGATGTTGAAGACTCTCAGAAAAAAAAAACCCTTTCCTTGGGAAGGTGTGTAACCTCTAGAGAAGTAGCTGTGGACAAACTAAAGCCCAGCATCCAAGTATTATTGCTTTAAATTATTTCATTTGGATTTTCTCAGTGTAATACACCTAAGATTTGCCTCGGTCCAGCTGCTGCCCTTAAAGTGATGTGTGAACACAGAACATGAAATCTGTGAAGTCCAAAAAGGTTTCAGTGATGCACCCAGAAAATGGGAACTCTCAAGATCAATGAATTTTTTGAAATTTAGGCCTTTGAGATTTCCACAGAGTTGATACTGAATGGAAGTCAGGGGTGTGATTCAACCGCACCTCAGCTGATCTAAACAGGTTCAGCTTCTGAAGGGGCGTGCTGCTCTCCACAGCTGAGATCAGCCCTCAGAGCCCAACAGCTTCAGCTGCTGAAGAGCTATTTGTGATTCAATAAAGCAGAGGATGTGGAATCCTCCAGCACTTCTGCCCACCACTTCCTGAGCTGGTTTATCACCCTCTCTGTATAAATAGCTCTCAGGCACACCCAAGCAGAAGCTATGCTGGAAGCACACGCACATTCAAAGGGACACAAAATGCCAAAGAACTAAAAATGACTTTAAAGCATTTCCTTCCTCGTGGTTATTCAATCCCCCAGCCCCACGCTCCCTCTCCCACCAGAGCAAAGCTGACCTGTAAATTTACGTAGCATTTCGGTGCAGGTTTCTGCCACAGTTTCATCATCACACTTCTCCATAATCAAAGCCTCTTCTCCGCAGATCCAGCCACTGAGGACATGGCCGTACCTCTCGGGTGGGTACAGCACATCAAAGCTGCAGATCTTCTTGTACCACAGCTCCTCAGGATAAGTCAAGCTCTCGCTCTCCGCCTCGTCTTCCCAGACAAACTGGATGCTGTTGCATTCAGAGCTCCAGAAAGGCTCTTCGAACTCCAGGAAGATCTTGTCAGTGGTATTGATTCCCAGTTTCTCAATGGCCATCACCTTCTCCTCAGGCAGGCGGGGATGGAACAGGCTCTCGTGGCGCTTCTTCAAGACTCCCAGGGACACAGTCACAATGACGTGGTCAGCTGGGATGAACTCACAGTCCTCGCACTCTACGAAGACATTGGAGCCCTTGTTCTCCTCGGGGAGGTCACTGTTGTGGTCAGCCACCCTCTCAATCTCCTTGCTGACCGACTGGTTCCAGTGGATGCACTTGACCGGCTTGCGGAGCTGAATGACAGACTTGGGAATGGAGCGGGCCAGAATCTCCACAATTTTAATGAAACCACAAGGAATGACGTGATGAGCCCCAGGGATTTCGGTCCATTCCCCAAATTCACTCAGCGAGACTTCATCCATGCTGTGGGAGCTGCTCTCACAACTCTCTACCTAAGGAAAAGCAACACAAAAGCAACATTGCCATAGAGCAACTCCTTTATACCACAGCACAGCTCTGCAACGGCACAGAGGAGCTGCATGAGATGAGAGTGCTGAATTCCACTCTGAAATCAGATTAGTTTTGCTAGTAAAGAAGTGCTTGGCCACAAAAGTCAATCCTTAGCCTTTCTTGCAACCAGAGAAACCATTTTGCCACAGTAAAGAGTTTCAGTTGTATCATCCAGAGTTCAGAGACCAGAGGGCTGGAGCCCCTCTGCTCTGGAAACAAGCTGAGAGCTGGAGCTGTTCAGCCTGGAGAAGAGAAAGCTCTGGGAAGACCTCCTGACACCTTTCAGTACCTAAAGGTGCTACAAAAGAGCTGGAGAGGGACTTGGGACAAAGCTATGGAGTGACAGGTGAAAGAATTATGGCTTTAAACTGAGAGTGAAATTAAATTAGATATGAGGAATAAATTCTTCCTTGTGAGGCTGGTGAGGCCCTGGAAGTGTTTTCAAAGCCAGTTTGGACAGGGCTTGGAGCAACCTGGGATAGTGGAAGGCGTCCCTGCCCATGGCAAGGGATGGCACTGGATGATCTTTAAGGGCCCTTCCAACCCTAACCATTCTGTGAATCTCTCCATGATGTCTTTGCTTCTGCACAATTCTGGGTTAAAGTTCTATTTTTCTATCCTTTAAAACCCTCTGCAGTGGCCAGGGACCTGCTGCCTGGTGCTCCTACAGCAGAACGCAGAGCTGCGTTAATCAGATGCTCATTCCAGTGCTAATAAATGTTCCCACGAGGAGCCACGAAAAACTTCTGGCAGCTTTTTCTGCTGTCTGCAGCTTTCAGCATGCTGTCAAACAGTCAGCAATCAGCCAGCTAACAATCTGCCAGAGGTGAGAGGACTCGGCACAGGAGGAACTAAAGGAGACGGGAAAGGGAAATGCCAAGACGTGAGCCACGTGTGTTGGATGCGATTACCAAAGCTTTAGATCCATTAACCTGTTGGTTAATGTTTGCAGGAGTATTAAGCATAGCTGTAGCTCCCAACAATCCCTGGAACAAAGGCAGGATGTTTGGCCTGTCTTGTGATAAGCTTCTAATGATAATCCTGATGCACATGCACGGGACAGAGTGATCTTAAAATCTTCAGAAAACCGGAGTCACAATAGCTCGCACACTGTAATTCTCTAAGCATTTTAAGGAATATTACAATTCCTTGCCTCACCCTTTGACCTATTTTCCAGGCCTTTCCACACTTTAATGACTGTGCTTGGAAGCCTGACAAGCCTAGATCATCTCCCTGTGGAGCACCTGGCGCAGGGCAGGAATCTCTGTGCTGGGACAAAGCGAACAAGTCAGGGCTGTACCAGCAGTTCCCAGGCTGCTCCTGTGACTGCAGGGACAAACAGGTGCCTTCCCTGTCATGGTCACTGCCTGATGATTCCAGTGGGGACTGAGTGAAGACCCATCTTTGGACTGTCCTGTGGCTCCACCCCACCCAAGCACCTCCCAGTCCCCCTCCAGGGTCACACAACACAAAACTCGTGGCACACAGCAGGATCCTCATCCTGCCTGGGTGCTCCAGCAGGACATTCATCATTATGAAGTTAAACACCGGTGGCTGTTTGATTCTTTCAACCATGAAGGCAAAATGCCACGGGAAGAACAAGCAACTGCCAAGAGTCTAACCCAAGACAGGTTAATCCCCACTGTTGTCATCTGATAGTCTTAAGTATGAGAAGCTTTGTTGTTCTCAGGTGTTTGCATGAGAAAGGATTTGCAAGACTTGCAGGAACAGCTCTGCCTGAGGCAGCCTGGAGCAAGCATAGGAGAAACCACCAGGAAACCCAGAGCTGTGTCCAATGACTTAATCCTGTCTGCATGGGTGCTTTATATGGGTAACACAATCAATAACTGAGTTTTATGTGGCAACTGTGGAGACACCCTGTGATAAAAGGTTTTGTGTGAGGATGCTGAGATATCAGGGTCAGGACACCATGTTTCAAAGCTCAGCTTTATCTCAAATCTCCTGTGAGTCTCTTCAGGTCTTTATTCCTCTTTGGTTTAGCTTCCCACCTGAAAACAGTGAACACATGACAAAGTGCTGCTTGCCTCCCTTGCCTCATTTCAGAAGCTTTTAAGTCATTCTAATTGAAATAAAAATGACTGATACACTTTACTCGTGGAGTGCTTGATGCAGCATTAAATCCTCATCCCACAGAGAATTCATTTAGCCAAGGCACTAAGGAGATAAAAAGAACTACGGAAGCCATGTGGAAAGCTAGTTCTATACAATCTATCTTGGATTTTATTGCTTTACCTTCAAAATGCTTTCTGGGGATTTCTTCAGCACATTACTAGTTTCAAAGTTACATTTCTTCTGGTCTCTGAGAGGTAAAAAACACTCAGGCAGGATCAGGGAGTGCGGGTGTAAGTCACAAGATAAGACATTACTAAAAGAGCCTGACAACAGAGTAGCTTCAGGTGGTGAAAAAAACTAAATCACATCAGAAAATTTAACAAGGCCTAGGAAAGCCTCTTCTATTAAGAAAACTGGGGTTTTAAGGTAAGAAAAAAAAAGAGTAAAAGCATTATTCCCTGCAGCCCACTGTCTTTGGATCTGCATCAGGAGGGAAAATGGTCAATAGAAACACAAACCGCAAGAAAGCACAGAAAGCGATTTCCGGAGCTGGGCAGGGCTCAGCCAGGTGCCTGGGTTCAGGATTTGTTTGCTTCTAGTTTAAACAAAAAGCAAACACCCCAATGACGTGCACACATACCTTCAGGTACTGCTGGATCATGGCCAGTTTCAACCTCTTGACGGCCTCCGTGTCATCCGGGTCGGCCTTGACGCGTTTGCGCACGACGTCCCGTGTGAAAACGCCCACACTGTTCTGGCTCTCAGCATTGACTGGTTTACCTCGTTGGAAGAACTCCTGAGTCAGGTTATAGACCTGCCAGAGACAGGACATGAGGATGGACCACGGGATTCCCAGCAGGATGTTCCTTCACCTGTCCCAACCCACCACATTCAGATCACTTCCTCCTCCCACCAGCACCCATGTCCTTCCTCATTTCTGATAAAAAGCACCGGCTCCTCTCCCATCTCCATGTCCCAGGTGCAATTCCAGGTTGCTCTTATCTGAAACCAGCCCTTCCACCCTCTCCATTATTTAGAAGGAATCCATCAGAGTGGGTGAACTCAGTTTCACAGTTGTTTTTCTGCTGTCCCATAAAATCAGGAAGAGACAAACAGCACAGGAATTCTGTATGCACACACATTTTACTTGAGCATAGGACAGGTAGAAATCCATGGAAAACAGTGACATCTCTAGAGCCCCCTCACCAGGAGCCACAAGAAAAATCCCTTGTAACAAATCATTCTTCTTTGAAGATATCCCTGGTGTTGTTTAACTCCAGTTTTCCATAAAAGCTACTTAAATGAAGGCAACATCATCCACCTTGACCCTCTGCTTGCAGCCACCTGGAATAACTTGTATTTCTATCTACAATATTGCCAGAAGAGCCTGCAATTGCATCATGGCTCTTCCTTTCTATACGAAAAGAAAAAAAATCTCAAGAGGCATCTTTTAACACAGGAAAGCTTTCAAAAGATGCCTCTCAGAAATAGAGCACATCCCATTAATGACTTGTTTGTCCAGAATGTGTCCGCTTCTCATCCACATCATGCCACAGGGTGCACAATACTCTTACAAGCACAGGGGATATCCCTGCTTGGAGAGTTTTTCCTGTCAGAGATGGTGTGATTACAGCTTATGATCATTTTTTTGGAGACAGATGATTTGGGCATGTCAAGAAGTTGAAGTCTACAGTAAATATCTGGTACAAAGCTGGTAAAACTGCGGCAGCCTTGCCTTCAGAAGCTCCTGGAGCTTCCCATGCCCTGCTCATAGGGCTAATCCACTATGGTTTATGTTCTTCCCACTCCAATTTTCCCTGAGGGTTTGATTTTATCTTGGGTTTTAGGAATAAAGTGAATTTGAGGAGGCAAAATAGAGGGAAGAAGAGGAATGGGAGGGGACTAAACACATTTCAGTGGTAGGAGTGAGAGAGAGGAGGTCTGTGAGCAAATGGAGGAAGGTGAGTTGACAAGTAAGGGATGAGGTGGAAATTGAAGAAAGTAAGTGAAAGAATAAAAAAAAAAAAGGTGAGATAAACTATAAAAACAAGAGAAGAAACAATCACAAGGAAAATGAGTGGGACTGGTGAAGACAGAAGAGAATTGCAGACACTGCTAGGCCACCAGGGACAGCTATTCCAAGGAGATTCCCAGATAAGAAAGGTGGGGCCCAACGCTCTGTATGAAAAAACAGCTTCCAGCAAAGGAAATTCTGGCAGTTCCAGCATCCCCTGGTTCTCAGGTCCATGGATTTCTGAGGCCACAAGCACTTGCAGCAGGTCCAGGCTGCACAGACCTTGCGTCAGCACAACCAGCTCGGCTTTCATAAGCTGATTGAGCTCTGTAAGCAGATAACACACTCACAGGACAAGCAAAGCCCTGCTAAAACCCAGCCACCACTTGCCCCACAGGAGAAGTGAGCCTGACTATGTTTTGTTAACCATTATATTCTTCACTGCCCCACAGGGAGGAAAGCAGGAAGGCACAAGTTCTCTGTGCTGCAGCCATCAAGGAAAGTCTTTCCTGGAGGTGTCATCCCATTGATCAGACAGCAGGTAAGTTTAATCACATCAAGATTTCTTATTTCTCCTGTTATTTCCTTGCTTTTCAAGTTCAAGAAGCATTTGGACAACACCCTCAGACACAGGGTGTGATTTTGGGGGTTTTCCTGTGCAGGCCCAGGTGCTGAAGTTGATGATCCTCCTAAGTCCCTTCCAACTCAGGATATTCTATGATTCTTGGGGGTGCTGAACTATCTGAGGAAGAACAGGAGGCAAAGCTGTTGTAGGCAAGAAGCAAAAGGAGATAAAACAGCAGGTCCTACATTGAGAGACACATTGTCAGAATAAATGAATGAAAAAGATGCTCACAATGTGTGTTTTAAATGAACATGAGCAGCAAACACATTCTGTATAAGAAGCTATGGAAAAGCTTCACTAGGACACCCTCATGTAAGGTAGATTTTCAATGAAGCAGGAGCAGAATTGTGCTGTCTGGAGTTGGAATTACCCAGGCTTTCCTTCCCCAGATGGGGAAAGCATTGTAATTCCTATGGGACCACCACTGGAGTCACTGCAACAGGCATTTGTACTATCTGAAAACCCATACTCCTACAATCATTTCAGCATTTCAGCAGCAGGGTTCCTGAGAGAGTAGAAACAAGCTTTCCCTCAAAGATCCTGGGGAAAGGTAACAACAAGAATGACCTGAAAGATTCTGCTGATTTTCTAGTTAACCCTTCAAAATCTCCCTGCATCCAAACCAGAGCTCCATGTCCAGCAGCAAGGAGGGCTACACCACAGACAGTCCAGACCACCTTTGCTTTTCTATTATCACAAACCTGATACAAGCAGGGAGCAAAACCAAAGAGCAGACTCCATCAACTCCCATCTCTTACCACTGGCAATCTCACATCCCAGCAGATGACCTAAACATTTCTGACTCTACAGCTCCCCTGGGCTGGGACAGAACAAGTGGCCCTGGAAGCCTGTCTGAAAATACAGAAGGAAAAGACAGAGAACATCTCAAGTAACCACTCATTCTAAGCAGTTTTCCTTCCCACATTCTGAAGGTTTATACACAATCCTCCAGGGAATTCACAGAATCATAGAATGGTTTGGGTCGAAAGGGACCTTAAAGCCCATCCAGTCAGGGACACCTTCCACTATCCCAGGGTGCTCCAAGCCCCATCCTGGCCTTGGACACTTCCAGGGATCCAGGGGCAGCCACAGCTTCTCTGGGCACCCTGTGCCAGGGTCTCACCACCCTCACAGGAAAGAATTTCTTACCAGTATCCCATCTAACTCTGCCACCTGGCACAGGGAAGCAATACCCCTTGTCCTGTCACTCCATCGCTTGTCCAAAGTCCCTCCCCAGCTCCCCTGGAGCCCCTTAAGACACGAGAAGGTGCTGGAAGCTCTCCCTGGAGCCTTCCCTTTTCCATGCTGAACAACTCCAGCTCCCTGGGTCTGCAAGACAGAAGGGGTTGAAGGCAAGAAATTAAAACTAGTTAATTCAATGTCCATAGTCCTAAAACAGCTTCACTTCCGCTTCCATCTTCTGTCTTCTTTCTGGCCATCTTTGGGACATCCAAAAGCCAGGGTCTGTGCAAGAGAAAAGTGGATTCCAGCAGGGATGTCCCCTCTGTTACCTACAGACTTCCTCCTCCACATGTTTATTTACTACCTACGTGCTCCTCCACCACAGGAAAAGGCAATTTTGTAGGAAGAACAAAGCTAAATAAAGAAGTTTCTCCGCACTGAAGGAGGTCAGGAAAGCACATCCCCATCCACACTCCTTCCTGTCAGCGCCGGTGACGATGCCCAGCATTGTCTTTTTCTCACTTGGCTTAAAAACTGCTGTGACTTAATCCCTGTCCAGTAAAAAGCCCCGATGGAGATAGGGCTGTGCTGTTCCCAGGCCAGACATCTGTCAGTGCAATAGAGGCAGGGAGGGAACGGTGACTCTCGGTGGCCCTTTGGTCCTGCTTTCCATGATAACTGCAAGGCAAGGCACTGGAGCTTAATTGGGGATGGCAGGAAGCCCAGCACGGGGTGGGGGTGAGGAGGATGGAAAACGCTGTCATTCTTTGGCTGCATCCCTCCCACAGAAGCTGTTGCAGTGCACAGGACAAAGCTGACAGATAACAAGGCCATTAATTAGCTGATTGTTAAAGGGAGGGTTCCTGGGAAGCAGCTCTTTAGGGACCACATCCTTGCTGAAAAGCTGAAATAAAAGCAGGCACTTTTCCTAAATCAGGCTGGTGATGGACTGTGATTTTTCACCTGCATTTAACCTGTCCAGCTCACCACTTCCTTCCCACTCTTCACTAATACCTGGGAATCAGCTTTAAATTCCTCTCTGGAAAGGGAAATGAGGACTTATCAGGGACAGAGGAACAACTCTGAGATAAGTTGTCCCTGTCCACATTTTCTAAGGAGTTATACATACACAGAGACCCTGAAGCTGCAGACATTACCCTCAGAGGTCCCGCTCTGGTCATTTTCCTGAGTCATGCAGACGTGGTATAAGCAAGAAGAGCGAAAATCCTCTCCCAGCCCAGGATTCCCCCAATTATCCTCGAAGGAATGCAGAGGAGAGTGGGAAGATTGCAAATACATGCTGTGGACATCACACCCTGGGGAATCTCCCCATGCTGGTGCCTCTTTCCTTTTGGAGAGTGACCAAATGGAGTGACAATGACCCTGAGCAGTGCCCGCCTCACACAGCTAAGAAGGACAATCCTAAAAGTCCTGCCCTGTCTCAGGTAGCTTCCCTTGGCAATGAGTGGTTGGGAATCCAGGTGGATGCTCTGCAGGACTGGAAGCCTTCCTTTGAAGGCATGGCCCTCCTTCCATGAGGAGAATTCAGGTCACCTCAGTCACAAGCTCATGACAGATCCTGACTGACCCCAGTGCAGGGCAACAGCCTCTCCTAAGGAACTTTCTGCTGCAGAAATGAAGAGCTGAGCAGTCTTCAAGCAGTCTGACTGCTCCGCTTCCTCATAACCAAATAAAGGCCTCTGTGAGACATCCCCACAGTGATTAAAAATTCAGGCTACTGCAAACAAAAAAGCAGCAAAACTTAGTATTGAGGTAGAAGAAGGCAGCCAAAAAAGATTGGATAAGTGCCTGGAAAAAGCTTAAGGACTTTCCAGATGAATTAGTGAGGCAAAGCTCTAGAGGTACAGGGGGGCTTTGCCTTTCACTCCAGGAAAATTCAGCAGAGAGAGACCTCACCTTGCTAAAATCCAGTTTCAGATACTCCACATGCCCCAGTGAAACTCAAGGGCGACCCCCAGCACTTTGAATTCCCTAGAATTTGGTGTCCAGATGACAAGATCACCAGGGCTAGAAAGACCCAGATGGAGAAGCAGGGCTGAAGGCACAGGCTGGAGCCGCAGCAGCAGCTGCAGGGAAAGCCAGGCAGGGTGTGAGTGCATGGGGAGCAAGCCAGCTGTGCACGGAGGGCAGGCCTTTGGAATGGTGACAAATTTAGCCCTGCTCATTCAGGAATACATTTTCCACTGTTCATGCCAGTCCTACATCCCTGATTAGGTTTTAGGTTAGGTTTTTGCTGTCTGTTTTCTGGGTTTTTTTTCTTTTCAACTCAGGACAAGGTGTGTCACAGCCTTTGTCATCTCAGCCACCTGTTAAGGAATGAGACAACATGATAGTAGGATTGCTAATAAAAACCTGAGGAAGGCCTGGGAGCTCCTATGAGACAAGGGAAGACCCTGATCTCAGGATTTCATGATCTGTAAGATGACTTTTTATCCTAGACAACTTCAAAATGCTTTAACAAAACAAATCACAAAACCTGCCTCAAAAAAAAAAAAA